>VNKC01004106.1:0-54224 GCA_008042775.1 Drosophila pectinifera | reverse complement strand
TTAATATAGGAGTGTTTGATTTCGGAGTTAGACGAGAGGGAGAAATTGCGAAATAAATCAAGAGAGAATATTAAAAGTATCCAAACAGAAAAAAAAGGGCTTTTAACTCTAAAAGAAAGATTGTAAGGAAGTTTGCAGTGAATGATATAGTTGCTATAAAACGCACACAGTATGGTACATGTTTTAAGTTGAAAGGAAAGTGTCTAGGCTCATATAAAGTAGTTAAAATAAATGATCATGGGCGTTACGAAGTTGAAAGGATTGGAGAAGAAGAGGGGCCATATAGGACTTAGACAGTTGCAGAGTACAGGAAACCATTCGGGACGAATCAAACGTTAGGAAGGCCGAATGTGGCATCTGAAAGGTGTAGTGGAGTGGCCAGAGCCACCAGAAGTGGTCTCAAATACTAGTCTCTGTCTCTCCCTCCTAAAATATACTGAACGGGGTATTCAATTGCAGCGTGAGAACAACAAGGCAGTCGCTCTCTCGCTAAAAGTCGCTGTCGGAATCTCGTGGACCGCACTCCACGCTAACTTAGTTTTGTTAATTTTAAGCAACTACCGTCGATTGTGAATAAATATAATAAAAGCCGGTGTTACAACTTAATGAAAAGAGGGCACAACGTTGAACTTAAAACACATATTTCACACAATCGAAATATGATTAACAATTATCTACGGCAGTGCGGTGGATGTTAGAGTCCCGGTGAAATAAGAACATTGGCGAATTAAAAGTTGGTGAAGAGTTTTTAAAAAGACAAAGGCGAATCGGATGGAAGAGTGACCGAGATAGCAGTACAGAGACGCTTCGCAATGGCGGAAAGAATTTCATCAGAATAAAGCGCGGAGTGCCAAATAACAGAAGAGTCACAAATACAGACACATGCATAGAACGAGAGAGGTGACCATTATTGGTGACTAAGAAGTAAAAGAAACAGCGGATGAGGCTGGAGAAAAGAAGAAGTAAAAGAAGCAACGGATCAGGCTGAAGAAAAGTAGAAGTAAAGAAGTAGCGGATCAGAGAAAAACAGAAGTTAAAAGCAGCGGATTAGGCTTGAGAAAAGCAGAAGTCAAAGAAGGAACAGAGCAAGCTACAGCAGTCAAGATAGTGGATACTGGTGGCGTTATCGGTGCGTGCGGGCAAAATCGTGTTGGCCAGGACTAGAACACGAGGTTTGGGAAGCATGCGAAGACGACCAAGTTATTTCAATTGGAGGCGTAGTTGTGAGCAGACTGTGAAATTAACTATAATTTATAACAGGTTACATTTGTAAAATGGAGAGAGACGAGATTTTGGCATGGCGAGTGGAAGAACTGCGACGGAAGCTGTCAGAGCTGCAGTTGAATACGACCGGACTAAAAGCAGAGTTACAAAAACGATTACTATCCCATTACGGTTTGAGCAGATTAATATAGCAGGGCATCAACGCCTGGTAGTGCAGGAACAATCTAGGTAGTGGTTCACTTTAAAAGATGTCGAGGGTAGTGTTTCTCAGTTTGCAGGCGCAATTGCGCCAAATATAAATTTTTGAATAGAAGAGTTGGAAGATTGTGCAGCTACTGTAGACTGGAACCAGATACAGTTCTTTGTGTATGCAAAACAGTTACTGTGCGGAGCTGCAAAAATGTTTGTTCGCAGCCAAAGAGACATTAGGGATTGGGAAAGTTTGAAGTCGGTCTTGATTCAGGAGTGTAGAGTTCAGGTATCTACAGCAGATATACATCGCAGACTAGGCAAGCGCCTTCAACAGAAGGGTGAATCATTGCAGGAATTTCTATATGCTTTGATGGAGATAGCTAAACCAATTCGTTTGGAGGAAGAAAGTCTAATCAAGTATTTTGTAGAAGGTATCTCAGATGTAAGATCAAATAAAGCCATGCTTTATCAGGCTAGAAATCTCAAGGAGTTGAAGTTGCAGATCAACGCATATCAAAAATCACGAGATTCATCTAAGCCACTAAATAGGTATACTTTCCAGGGCAGTAAGGCTACGAATGAGGTAACCAAGGAAAATACAGTAGATTCGGTTCGGAAATGTTTCAGGTGTGGAGATCCTTCACATATAAAGAAAGATTGTCCTGTGAGAGAGAAATGATTCAAATGTAATCAACAAGGACATAGAGCTGCGCAATTTAAGGCTGGGGCTCAAGTCAAAGCGGAGGAAGCAAGAAATGTGGTTCAAGCTGAGAAAGTCGTTATAAAGCAAGCTTGTGTACCATCTACTTGTCTGGTCTTAGCTGAAATCAGTTTTTTGCTCTAGTGTCGATTTCAAGGGACTGATTGATACAGGAGCAGAGCTTTGTAGGCGTATGAGTAGGCGTTGAAAGTCTAATGGGGCGGCAAAGAGTGTTGACAGGAATTGGAGAAAGCCAGGTGCTGACGTTTGGTAGTTTTAAAGCAGCAGTCAAAGACGAGGACATGAAGTTTGATGCCATCTTAGGCACAACAATTTTGGAAAATATCGACATGATGGTCACCAGGAAAGGAACTGTATTTTCAAAAAGGCAAGGTATTCAGATCGGTTGTGAATCAAAAGCAGATGATGTACAGATTGGTCAAAGTTCGTGTATGCATCGCCAGTATAGATGAAGATTTTATAGACAGATGAATTGCCCGTATATCATCATCCAAGACGTTTAGCTTATTGCGATCAAAAAATAGTCGATGATCAGGTGCAGGAATGGCACCAGGAATTGAAGGAATAATATAATAATCAAATCTAGTGCGTCAGAGCTTGCTTCGCCAATCGTATTAGTGGTGTGCTGAAGTTAAAACGTGTTCTGAAGGTGGCACAAGAGAATGGTTTTTGCATAAATTAAAACAAGTGTCAAATTTGGAAGAAGAAAGTGAATTTCCTAGGATATTCCTCGAGATAAGGAAAGAATTCAACGATTCTTAGGATTGACGTCGTACTTCAGGAGGTTTGTGGATTGCAAAGCCTTTGTCCGATTTATTACGCAAAAAAGTAAAGTTCGAGTTTAAAGAAAAGCAGGTAGAAGCGTTTGGAAAATTAAAAGCAGCTTCAGTCAGTGGACCTGTTCTGAAACTCTATGACCCTTCAATCGAAGCGAAGATTCATACCGATGCATATAAATTTGGATTCTGAGCTGTGTTGCTTCAACGAGATAAGGAAGATAGTTTGTGGCATCCAATTTTCTATATGAGTCGGAAAACCAAGCCGTGCGAGGAAAAGTATCACTCCAATGAACTCGAAGTATTGGAGGTAATCGGAGCTTTGGTAAAGTGGCGCATTTACGTTCTAGGGAAGAAATTCAAAATAGTCACAGACTGTAATGCTTTCGCAATGACTATAAAAAAGAAGGAGATTCCACTCAGAGTGTCGCGTTGGGCTATGTATCTGCAAGATTTCAACTACGAAATTGAACATAGATCAGGTTCCAAGATGAGACATGTAGATGCATTGAGCAGGGTGTCGTGTTTTGTTGTGACAGATAGTTTGATTCATCGTTTAAGAGAGGCACAGCAAACAGATGATTGGACAAAGGTAGTAACAGTGGCCAGAGCCACCAGAGTGGTCTAAAATACTAGTCTCTGTCTCTCCCTCCTTAAATATACTGAACGGGGTATTCAATTGCAGCGTGAGAACAACAAGGCGGTCACTCTCTCGCTAGAAGTCGCTACCGGAATCTCGTGGATCGCACACCACACTAACTTAGTTTTGTTAATTTTAGCAACTACCGTCGAATGTGAATAAACAATATCCCAATATAATAAAAGCCGGTGTTACAACTTTAATGAAGAGAGGACACTGAATTAATAATTAAAATTTAATAAAAATCTAATGAATTTTTCATATAATAGGAAAATTGTAATAACTTCGAAATATTTCAAGATACGTGTACGTATTTAACTCAGGTACAGGGGCTTATACGATTTTAAATTTGATTATCAGATAGTTGCCATTGGAGAAATCGGTCAATTTATATGATTTATATAAATGATTTTGGCTCCACTAATGTAATTTTTCTGAGTCTCAGACTTTGTCTTATAGCAGTTGGGAAAACTATTAAATTTCGGCCTTTCGTAGTCAGATTATCATATTTTTATATTTATGATTATGTCTCTAATTTGAACTTAATTTATTATTAATTTTTTTTCTTGTGAATATAAATGAATATATTTTTGATCAGTATTAGTATCGAATCGATCTAGTCATCGTCAATGTTCGTGCTACTAACTTGTACAAAATAACATCAACTGTATATATCCATCCGTAACTATAAACCCTAACAAGCACGTGCATGGCATTGTAAGGGCCACTTGCCCTTAAAGTGCAGTGTTATAATATATATTTATATATATATATATATATAATAAAATTTAACTCGTTGCAGGTTTGAGTTCTCAAAAAAAGTTATATAAGATACGATAGACATTGGGAGTCAAAGCTCACCAAAAATCACTTAGGAGTCATTTTCTGTTTCTATATCCAGGTAGGACATGTAAGACTTTAATCATATTGATTCTGAAACAATTCGATCAAGGTTTCAAATTGCGCTTATTAAATATTGAAACCGATGACAACGTCACTGTGACGAGAATAAAGTAAACATATATCTAACTATCGATCATATTGATATTGCGAAATATTATCGACCAAGAAACATCATAAAAGGCAAGATGACGAGAAAGGAAGTATTCTTTGTTTTTCGCCGAAAAACAAACGGAAAATCTTTTTCGTTCATACTAGTTTCATATACTAGTTTCAAAAAATGATATTGAGCTACAACAATCTATCTTTTGGTATTGTTCTGGAACTATCAGTAGGCGTTAAATTATGGCTATAAAGAGATAGAAGATTATTTTTTAAAATTATCTTTTTTTAAAACGTGTAGTCAATAAGAAATGCTTAAGTAACTAAAGACCAATACTTTTGAAGGTCTTGAGTTACTTAAGCATTTCTTATTGACTCATGACCCGTACCCAAAAATCCTTCCCTTTTCTCGACGCAATCCAAAACTAATACATCAATTGACCTGTAAAATAAAGTCAAATCTTTTAAAAATGTATTTAAAAAACAAGTAGAAAAGCTACTGCCAGCAAAAATATAAATGTTGCAGAAGCTTAGCATATACAGAAATGTTTTTTAGTAACTCCTATGTTTATCATCGGATTACACTCAAAGTTTTAGAGCAAGTCCAAGCAACTGTATTTATTTTACATCTATATACTTTCAACCAAATATCACGACTATAGCTTAGTTATATGTTTTCATGGTCCTCATGGCTTCGGTGGCTTTTGGTTTTTTTTAAGGTATTTACTATGACAATCGCCGTCTATTATGTAGTATAGGGTAGGCCACATTACTTGTACTAGATCGACCTGTTTTAGAATCCCCGAAAATGCGATTAATTCTTTCCTTTTTAATTTTTATTTTACTTGCTTTCTTAGTTTTATTGATTTTTATTCAATTAATATTTTTTTTAATTTTTTATTTTTACCTTCTTTCTATTCTGCAGTCTTGGCGCCATTTTATTGTCAAATGTGATCTAATTATACATACGTATAACAATCGGCGCTGATTATGTAAAGTTGGTTGTGGTCCAACCCCTGAACCAAGTGGCGGTCCAAGTGCCCGTTCCACTGCATTTTTGCAAGGTAGATCCGTGACCAATCCCGGAGAAGTCCAAAAAATGTTCTTGTAATTTTTTAGTTAACTTGCCTATTTAATTTTTATTTCATTAAAACATTTTATATAGACGCACCCAAACATATTCATTCAATAAAAAACTTCTTAGAACATTGCTATCCCGTCGACATACACTAGATTTCTTGAACTCTATTCCAATAAAAAAACGCATTTTAATTGCCAAAAATTTTAAAGCTATTTATTGTGACAATCTGGGTCTGGGTGCCAGGTACACAGGTACAAGATTGGCGTGTGCTTGACTCTTGATAAAAAATATATATGTTTTTACCCACTACTATATTTAGTTGTTCTCGTTTTTATTAATTTTAGCTGCACACATTAATAGCCATTTAGACCCTATCTTAAAACTCCAACTTTATTGCATAATAACAAACGCCAAAACAAGTCTATTTAATTGTTTAATCTATTTACTTTAAACCGAAAATCACAACTATAGCTTAGTTAACGTTTTCTATGATTTCGAGAGCGAAAGTGGGCGTGTCCAAATTTTGAAACAAACTTGATTTGAATGCAACAGATTTGAATATTGTCACCAAATTTGATAGTTCTGCCTATTTTAGTCGCTGATTTCACACGGATGTACAGACAAATAGACGGACTTGGCTAAAATGACTCTAACTGTGACGCTAATCAAGAATATATATAGATGCCTCCATCTACCTGTTACATACGTTCTGAGTTGGCATTAAGTTATAATACCCTTTTACCAAATTGGTGCCGGGTATAAAAAAACCAAGAAAGCCAGAATTCGAATCCGCGTTAAATGAGTGATTAGAAAGGTTATCAAAGATGATAATCGCCTCTTTATCTGTACACTTCGACTGATTTGGGGTTCATTCCTTTACTTATTTTTAGGTTTTTGTAATGTTCTGATACCAAAGGACCAAATGGCGCATATTTAAAGAGATTTAATTTAGAATGTGTACAAAATTCCTAATCACATTCTGTCTTAGGGTAATCTTCCGACAAATGCGGAAAAACCAAATATTTTTATCTCTTTACACTAATAAGCTGACTTTAGTGTAAACTTCTCATACAATAATTTGAGCGAGAATATAAGGGTATATCACTGAAGGATATTTTGAAAAAAATTCCATAAAGGGACTATATGACATCGAGCTTTGATCCCACATGCATAACGACTTTAAGAAATGTTGCTGCAGGTATAGATTTAAGAATGTAATGCAAATGATTATTAATAAATCGAGTATGTCATCATTACCAAAATGAATTATTAAATAATATTACTGATACATACAAAAAAAAATTAAATACATAGGGGCTCCGGTTTTCACTTTGCTTTAGCGATTTGTGTTTTGGCCATAAACTTGCGGTTTCGTTCTTGCGTCGTCCGGATTTCCCAAACTTTGTGGTATCAATTTGTTATCGGAATATTTAATAGTTCTTATTGCTCAAACAATTGTCTTAGTTGTTTTTATAAGTAAACAAAATGTTTAACAGCCGTTTATTTGTTGAATTGTTTTTTAAAGCCAAATAATCAGACGGCCTATGGTTTTCACTATAACGGTCCCGCAAAGCAAGTTTTTCTTTGCGAAATGAAATGTAAATGCCTTTTTCTACATTAAATTGGTACTTATTTGCAATAGAAAAAAAAAATAGTTGACTAATTGGTCTATTGACGATTATTTCACATAATCAGATGATCCCCTCGAATTCGGAAAATAAAATATTTACCGTCGGCAGGGCTGTCATACTTTTGGAGGAAAGGAAACTGGTCGAAATATTTATAAATTGATGTGGTGAACATTAATATTATTGAGGAAGCATAAAATAAAAAATTTCAAATGTATTGTGGTAAAGGTTTTCGTCAAAACCAAAAATCTGGCTTTTGAGAAGTATCCCCAAACAGTTCTTTTGATTTTTTTAATGAGTTTAGCGTGTTTAAGAGATTCAAAATAGGCAATAAAATTTCAGTTAATCGTTTATTTTGTTTTTATTTTAAACACAAGAAAATATGATTACTTTGTTGTACGAACACTTAAGCATTAGGTTAAGAGATATCTGTTTAAAGTCAGATTAAATTAATTATATTTCAAAAACAATGCTCAGACTTAAAATCTAATTAAAAAACATAATTAGACTGAATTGAATAGATCTTATATTTGTTCTGTATAAACACCAAGATATCAGAGGCTATAAGGGCATGAGCTACCAAATTTTATGCCAACATTATAGGCTGCATGATTTTTATTAATATTTTCAACCCTAATACCATACACACAAAACATAAAAGATGGGGAGGTAGGGCTTATCTGGCTGATGGAGCAGAATTGGATGACAGAATTGAGACTAATATAAAAAAAATCTTAGATAATAATAAAGAGCTCTTATACCAAGTTGAACCTTTTTCTAAAGAACTAGTTTGCGTAGAAACGGAAAAGGGACGGGCATGACTAAATCGGCTAGTGAGTTGATTCTTTTTAGGTTCGTAGGTACAGTATTCATTCAGAATATACGTAATAATCAAACGCAAGACAATTGCTGACGCGACTATCTATACTAGCGTTAGGTGAATATTATTTTTTCGAAAACGATAGACGATCAATATTGTGGGACAGCATTGTGGATCAAATACAAGGATGATACACGTCTTACCGTACACGTTGCCAAATGATCGCATTAAGATACTTTAGAGGCACTTGACTAAACGATGTGATTTGAAATTATTTGGTGAAGTTTTTTCAAAAAGATAGAATCGACTACAATCATAAGGGTCGCTGAGCAAAACTACCCATTGGTTTCTCTATAAACAGGTAAATGGCTTAATTTAATTTACACAAATCCGTTGACACCGGGGCCGACGAGAATATAGCCATTTATGTTGCCAAATATTATCATCCGAAGGAACAACATATAATGTTACTATCATAAAAGGCAAGTTAGAAAAGTGAGGAAATTTGTATTTTTGTTGCTCAGGGAAAGCAAACGGAAAAGGTTTTTTTCATAACTCACTATCTGTATTAAAGATGATCAAAATCCTATTAATTAAGACGATATGAAATGATACAATATTAGTTTTTAAAATTAACTTTTTTAAAAAGGTGTAGTTAAAACAAAATATATGTATAACTTGGTTTTGAGTTAATTAATCATACAGATATCTTTGTCGTGTTTAAAAATTTGAACTTTTTCTTATTGACTTATAACCGTTACCCAAATGTTCTCCCATTTTTTCAACGCAATATCTGCAAAGCTTCAAATGATATTAAAAATACAGTTAAAATCTTCTGAAAATTTAAACAAAAAAAATATAATAATTTTGACGCGCCCTAGCCGGAACTTTAAACCGAACTTTAAGGATGATAATCGCCTCCTTATACAAATTGCAGCTCGGATAATTTAGGGGTAAGTCCTTAACTTAATCCATATTTTTTTATATTTTATTATTTATTTGTGTAATATTCGTATACAGAAGGATCAAATGTCCCAAATTGAAGACGATTGAGATATTATTTATAATAATTTTATTTACAATCTTCCGAAATATGCGAAATAATACATTTTTCACTTTACACTAAATAAGCTACCTCTAGTATAAACTCATAGGTACACTTATCACACATCATACTTGAACGATGATATAAGGGCATATCAGTGATAACTGAAGGACATTTCGAATAAAAGTCCCCTAGGGGACCTGTCTTATATGACAGAAATTATGCTGTAGGTTTTGATTTAAGAATGTAATATAATTTAAGAGTTTGTTAATATATCCGAAAGATAACACTAGTTTACAGCAAACAAAGATCAACGACCCACTTTTTTCGGCAATTTTTGAGTCGTTGAACATTTGTTTGTATTGAACATTTGTATTGTATGCTAAAAATCTCAAAAACCTATCAGTCCAAAAAAAAAATACTAACAGGAAGGAAATAAATGTACGTCTTCGAAAACTCGGAAGTGAATTTGCTAACATTTTCCCATGTTCATTTGAGGATTTGTCATTATTTTTCTCTGGTTTCTCTTGAAAAAGTGTGTTTGCATTGTCTGATCCCTAAGAGCTGATCGAATTTTGATTCGATTAATGGAGTACTAATTTAATACATAAAATCGGTTTAAGTTTGCTCGACCAGAAATAAACAATTTAAAATGTTATTAATGTTATAATAGTTAAACAAACATTAAAACATTAAAGCGATTGCTCAAAATGAATCTAGGGAATAAACATTTATTATTTGATAAAAGAAATGTGCCGTATTTGAACGACAGACAGAAGAACATATACCATTCGATTTTCTATCTGGATATTCCCGGTAGGACGGGACAGATTTTAATCGTAACGTTGCTTATGAAACAATTCGATCAAGCTGTCACTGTGTCAACGTGCACATTGGAAGTATGAGAAATCGCAGCATATAGAGCATGCTTAAAATAGTCGTCCTTATGGTGGCATGATTAAGAGTTTGAATTAAAAACACCCATGAAGCTCGCAGAACCAACTTTTTACCACCCTTTTTACTTTTACCTTTTGAAGTTTCGGTTTCGCCCCACACAATATTATATAAATAATTTAATGCTGTCCCTATATTCTATACAATTAAACGATAAACGTGGGAATTTTAAGATAATACAATTATATCTTTCTCGTTCGCACTCCTCTTTAAACCATGAGGCCTGCTCAAAATTCATTATTTTATTAAATTAATCGATGGGAATATTGCTTTTAAGGCTAATTAGGCACAACGCTAAAATAAAACTTTACAATAGTATAAAAATAAGAAAATATAATGTTTAATACCAAATTCTAAGCAAATGAATTCCGGCCAAAACTGTGAATACAAAGTCAAACATTATATTTCTGATTATTTTTCAATTTTTTGTTGTTCTTTTTAATTTTTATTGTTTATCATCCATTCTGTAATAAACGAAAATATTTATTAAGTTAAAATTAACATTATCTTAGTAAAATACATTTTAATTAATTAACCAGAGGTCCCAAAACTCGATTTCTGTTCAACACTTGAGTGAGTTTTTTTTATTAAATAGTGCCAAAGAGTCGGATTTTTACATATTAGGTATACATTAAGGATCATTTAATTAAGACTCATTCAAAATAGAAGAAATAATTTAACGTTTTAAAAATAAAAATTGAGATAACTAATATTACATTCTCATTCACTCACCTTTAATCGCATATAACATAATCAGATTTTTATTAAAACAGGTGTGACATCTACAGTCTAGTGTGACACGCCAACAAACAAATAACCACAGAAAAATAAAAAACGCTGCTCGACTTTTCTTGCGTGCTTATTATTTGTTTGTGCGGTTTTTGGTATACAGAGTTTCTTATATTATAATCCAGTCCCTTCCAAAACAAGCGTGGGTTATACAACTAAAATTCCTCAGTCACTTTCATATCAGAAACCCGTAGGATACAATGGTACAATAACTTAGTGCCAACCGAGGATTTATATAATAGGTAAAAGAGGGATTCTTTAAGCCCATAAAATGTTATGGAATGCAGTAATAAAATAAAATAGGAAATAATAATAAGAGGTAAGAAAAGATATGTTATAAATATGTGATCTAAAAAGTTGTAAAATAGGATGATAATTATGGGAGTCATAACACATTGAGGGTCTTCTATCTCCATTCCACTCGCACTCACAGTCAGACTCGCCGCAGATGTGTCTCGCACCATGGTTTCAAACTAGGGCGATCCGAAATTACACTTTTTATGTTTTTTTTTTCTTAATTTATACAGTATTTTTGGTAAGGTGCTTAAGTTCATTTAGGCTGGACGAGCCACTGAAAATCGGACTTGTCTTAAGATGCAATTTGGCTCACCCATTCCTATGACAGCAATAAAACATAGTCGACTGATATCGATTAAATGAAAAGAAACATTACTGGTGGTGCCTAAAATGTTTTTATATAAAAAACAGAGGTTTTGCCGATTTTCCTCAAATGTCATATAAAACAAGTAGGAAAGCTACAGTCGAGTGTAACTGACCGACTGTGAGTGACAGTGGCCAAATTTTGAAGTATACTTGATATGCATATAGAAGATACGAATGTGGAGCTGGAGCTACTCTTATAGTCTGTAACAACTATTGATTTATGCAGGCAGGCAGACGGACATGGCTAAATCAACTCAGCTGGTGATTCTGATCAAATATATAAATTAGTTACTTACATAATAAGACACAAGTAGAACACTTTTTAAATTAAAAGCTTGATTGATATAATAAACTATAAGCTTAAATTTAAAATTACACAAATTTTATTTTATAGTTTTAACATTTTTGCTTTCTCTGTAGTTATTTTCTATTACCACAACAAATTAGTCATTCAGTTTGTGAGCTATGTATCACAGCCTTATTACTAATGCAATTAATTTCAACATGCAGACTATCAACTTCAGACTCACAGTTTATATATCTATAATATATATATTATTTTTTAATATTTTTAGATAATTATTTATATATGTACTATTATTATATACGAAATATTATTTTAATATAGTAATTAATTAAATATATTTAGATTTAAGTGTAATTTCGCTTCGGTTTGTCGAAATAAGCTTTCTTCCTTGTTTTATACTTTTAACTTTTAGTCATAAAATATGGAAAGTCTGTATTTTGTGACTCACTACTGAAGCCGAAAATTGCTTCACAATCTATACTTTGTAGAAGTATTCACATATTCTAAAGGAATCGCTTCAGATTGCCTCAAGACTAAAAGAAATAACGTATAATGAAAATCAGGTTGTGGATTTTAATGTTTTTTTTATTTAACTGATTTTTAACAGAATCAAAAACCCTAGATCAGAACAAAAGAAAGTATATACGTACATATATATATATGTACGTATATTCAAACTGGTCAACAAATTTAATATCGAAGCCATTTAGTTCCTAAGATTTACAGAGTACGAAACTTCTTTGTTATATTGTGTGAAAATAGGAGCTTAGCTAGCAGTTCCATTGTTAGCGGCGCGGTGAAAGCACTTCAGCATATTTAGAAGATGGAACTATTTTGAAATCTTTGCCTAAGAGCCAACAGGGGTTGGAATAACGTCGTTCTTCCAATTGGTGGTTCACTCTTTACGGTCTAACAATTCAGCATACCTGCAAATTTAACGAAAAACTGAATATAGTCGTCTCTCTTTCGCTCACTAAAAGATGTTAACAGTTAGGGTGTGAATGAGACGAGACGAACATCGCGAAACGAATGAGCTGAGCCACAGCGAACTGTAGCCTTATGCCGAACTGTAACCTTATGCCGACCTGGTTTTCAGCCCAGCCCCCTATAATTCTCGAGCTGGCATTGGTTGGTTGAAGTAAAATGAATAAGCAATATTTCATGTTTGTTTTGTTCAACTAAGTGTGTAGCCAGTACCAAACACAGCACAAAGTCATCGTTAATAGGAAAAACTTATTCGAGGGCTATCCAGAAGCCATCTGAGGAGTACTCGTCAGTACTGTTCAGACCTCTTATTTCATTTGACGGAATCGTGTCGAGTGGATATTCATAATAAATTCTCTATCGTAGGCTTATATGTGTTGAAATTTACATACATACTTATATTGTGCTCAAGAAATAAGAATCAGATGTTAAATGATTTGCCAATAAATATTTTGTCTTAAAAATAAGCATTAAATTTCGGATCTAGTTCTAGATAACTTAAATACTGGTTTATCGAATAACACATTGAGTGAGTGCAATTAAGTAATCATTAAGATAACATACATATTTTAATTTATAAAAAATACTAATTTATCTTATTTATTTAATCTATATTCCCAACTTAATGGCTGTCCTTATGAAATGTAATAAAATGTGTAAATTATTTATAACCACTGTAAAAACCCTTTAAAAAAAGTTGTTTTTATCATAAAGTTTTGAACAAATTAAAGTTGAGTTGTATTTGAATGAGTGTTAAATCTTAGAGTACACGAGTTTATTAGTGAAAATATATTTAATACTGTCAAAGAAGCGTATGTGTTACTGATGAACAGTTCAGTCGATTAAGTCACGCTATTCCCTCCGCCCTTCAAACAAGTAATAATTGTACCATTTCACTTTTCAAAAAAAAAAGAAGAAATATTTTTAACTTTTTAAGTACGTACTGAGTTTAAATTTCGATTTCTACTTTAAATAAAAAGTCGAAAAGGTCGACGTAATTATGTAGTTTATAAAAGCGCAAGGAAAAATGCGTGTTCTTGGCTTTTAAATGTTTACTTTATTAGTATTTATTTGGCGCATACCCAAAATAATAATGAGAAGGTCTTACTATATTTGTTGTCCCAAAACGTGTTAATTAGGTTTAATTCTAATTTTAAATATTAATTATGAACTAGTCTTTTTGCTCTTACGAAGAACTATGCATGCATGTATGCAAACTAAGATTTTACGTAATGTTGTAAACAGCCCTCAAGGGCTATGTATTTTGTCAAACAGCACACCAGTTATCTATTTTATTTTCTTCTAGTTATAATACAGCTTAAAATGTAAATTTACTGGGATGGATTGACGATTTATGTTATTAATATAAATTAACAAATTACAGATTCCATTGAGTGTTCCGAAAACTGATTTCCATTGATGTTTGAGATTATTATAAAGATTTTTACATATTCTTTAGTTTGTATAAGGATAAAAATGAGCAAAACTAAAATGTTTTACTGAACAATTTTTCACTACTGAAAATAACAGAATTTCTTTTTGTTGTGCATTTGAAGGAAATATTTATTTTTGAGCAAATGAATCCGGCGAGAAGTGCGCAAATTCAAATTTAATATTTTTATAGTAATAAGCTGTTTTCCAATGATGTGTAATTACAAATGATGATAATCAATTACTCATATCTTCGATGCCATCATCTTTGATTATTCATCTTTGAAATTCTAGATGCTTTCATAATGATAGCTCTGTTATTGATCCTTTTAATTTGCATGCTTTTGCAGGGATTATAATTTTAGTCAGAAATTTGCAACGCATTGAAGCTGAACGCATATAGCTGACCCTATAAAGAATATATATTCATGATCATCATCAACAGCCGAGTCGATCTAGCCATGTCCATCTGTCTGTTTCCACGCAAGCTAGTCTCTCAGTTATTAAGCTATCTGAAAGAAACGTTCCAAATAGCCAATTTTCCATTGTAGGTACTATACACATACATATGTCGGAACGGAACTGGCATTGAAATAATCGGAAAACTATTAGAAAAAATCGTATAACTTTATTGTTTTTCGACAGATTTTAATTATTCCAATATATATATGAATTTTTTATGAATTTGGCATTACCGTAAAAATATTATAAAAAATGAATAGCTATATCATACTGTTCCCAAAGGAACGATCGAAAATAGAGAAAATTTTGAATAACTTCGTTACATATACGCGTATAACATTTGTCATAGTAGTGGTTGAGTCATATTGCAACCAGAAATGGTAGACAAATTCCGCATTCCCGAAGCTAGCTTTTTTCTTATTTGTGTTTGTCATCCCTATGTTTTCGTCGAGTTAGAGTTTTTAAAATTTAGATGAACGTGGACTTCGTAAAATGCATTATAATTAAATATCCCACACTTCTATTGTTATTCAACATTTAAGTTTAAAGATCAACGTATCATTAAAGTAAACCTTCTGTTTAATTTATTTTTGAATAGGGTTTTAGAACACATATTAAGTATACATCAAGGACCATTCACATAAGACTCATTTATAATATTTTTTATAAACATGCACTCATTTAATAAGAAAGCGTTTTAAAAATAAGAATTGGGACACCTAATATTACGTTTTCTCATTTAAATCACCGTTAATCGCATATAACGAGATCAGATCTATAATAAAGCAGATGTGACAACTACAGCCCAGTGTGACACATCAACATACAAATAACAACAGAAAATGACAATGCGTAACTCACCCTTTCTTGTGTACTTATTATTTGTTTGTGCGCATTTTGGTATACAGTTTTTCAAATAAGAATTTCCGATATGCCCTATGCATTCCAATACAAGCGACGGATATACGACCAAAATTCTTCACATTATACCCGTACCCATAAGTTACAAGGGTATTAAAAGTGTCAACCGAGAATGTGTTTAATAAGCAGAATGATGCATCTCCGCCCCATAAGGTATATATATTATATTCTTGATTGACCTCGAAAATCATGAAGCACGTTTACTAACCTATCGCCCTGAATTCGGATATTTAAGAAATACACAAGTAAACAAGTAAAATCAAAAAAATCAAAATATTAATATTAACATAATAACATTAAAATATTAAAAAAAAAATTCCTTTGAGATATTTAGATTATTGATTCCGTTTCGATCTTGCATATACAGCGTATTGCGTCTACGCAGACTAGTGGGCTACACCCATAGCTGTAGCTTAGGTGGCGATTGTCATACTAAATAGGTATTTATTAAATAATAATAAATAATAAGAAAAAAAAATGCGCCTTTTTTCAGAATAGGAAAATCAGAGTGGGAAGTGTGTGAGAAGGGAAAATGGTGATAGCATTGAATTCTTCTTCTTTTTATTTAACTCACAAAGTATTTGTTACCGGGTTTCTGACAGTCGAACTTACTCGTCTGCTGTTTTTTTACTTCTTCTTGCATGTTATTCAGTCCTAATCGCTGTTTTAGATTTCTGCAACCGTTTTATTTTTAATATAACTTTTGTTTTACAACGTTTTGTAAAACCTTCTATATGTCCCTTCTCCTAGGTATATCATCATCAGTATGCATTAGATTTTATAAGACTTATTTGCAATTATATCTTTAAAAAATTACAAAATAAAATTATGTTTCAATTTTTATAGACAACTTAAACATTATATTTATTCAGCAGCTTTTTGTTAAAATAAGCAAAAACTGGTTTATTAAAATTTTTTTTTAAACAGAAAATGCTATAATATCCATTTAAGAAAGCTACAGTCGAATGTGTATATATATATATATATATATATATATATATAATGGGATCGGGATTTAGCCATGTACGTCTGCCTCTATTCAATTTACTTGTTCTGTTGATAAACTTTCTCATTTTAGCAAAGCACTCTGATTAAAATCGGGCGACCATATCTGTCAATTTATAAACAAATTCATTTTGATAGAACAAACTCTAGCTTACTTAAGTTCCCATGCTTTGTAGCTTTATTATTATTATTTTTTTTTATCCATGAAAGCTTTTTATACTTGATAAATTTGAACTCTTTAAAAAAATTATTTTTAATAAATATTTCATTTAATTTTAGCGCCAGTACTTTTTTTTGGACTTACAAAGCTGGGATAAAAACTTCGCATGTCATCCCACGGCCTAATTAATACATCACTAATCGAAAAAAAGAGCTATAAAGAGCATCAAATTAATAGGGATATCAATCTAGTAACATCATTAAATGAAGCAGATTTGGTTATGAGTGTATCTTCCAAGGACATACTTATGCCCTCAGCCATTGGCCAGCAACATCAACTGGATATACATACCAAACTTAATCCAAACGAAACATCGACACTAAATTCGGTATCTACGGCAGCCGCTGCAGCGGTTGCACATCACCACCACAATCTTTCAAATATACATCATCTCCAAAATATCCATTCTCAGCATCACAGTACTTTTTTAAATAGCAATCATTCAACGCCTTTTAGCGTGACTGATATTTTAAGTCCAATTGAAGAGTCATATCGCAAACTGGAACTAAACGGAAACCCTCCATCTCCGTTTCGGTAAATATAATATACTACCGAAACTTAATATAAACATATAAAATAGGTAATAACGAATAAGTTACATTTACTTGATCTACCATTTCAATTATGCTATAATGCCCACAGCTTTGTAGGACCTACCTTTACAGATACGTTCCTTCTATTTACATATCTTAAATGGATCAGACAATTTACAATTCATAAATGTTTAAGTTTACTTATTTCCGTTGATTCATAGTTGAAAATTATGCATATTATTACTTAAATGTATGCTGAAGAAAGAATTATAAATTATTTTGATAATTTATTTACAGTAACATATTTACATAACACATATTTATTTAACAATTATGAAAGCTACTTTTTCCGAAGCGCGTTTGATCAGGGTCTCGGACTGGCATGTTTTTGGTATAAGAGCTTTAGTATTGCCTCTCGGGTGAAAAGAATAAGCTTGCTCAGAAAGTATCACAATGAGCCCATTGTGGGCTCCAGTCAACTTTATTTATTCTAGTAAACTTTATTATGATTTAACCACTTAACATAATTTTTTATTTATTTATTATTTTTATTTAATATTTATATATTATTATGAAATTATTTAAAATAATTATGATTCTAATTAAATTAAACATTTAAAAAAGTTCTTCTTTTCTGCTCAGAAAAAGCCAATCTCATTGGCCTGTGGCATCAAACTATTACTATAATTTGAATAAATTGCACAAAAAGAACAAATTACTAAAACAATGAAAAAAAAATTGCAAACACAAATTAAAACAACAACACGTTGTCTCTCCGAAAAAAAGGATCCTTTTATTGTAAACATTTTGGATGCACTCTTTAACGTAGTACTCTTTATAGTAGTATTATAATCGCTTAAAGATCCATTGTCATAGATGTAGCAGGTGGTCTCAGTGGTCGAAGTACGTTGCTTTTGCAAAATCGGTCCGAGTTAAAAAAATACTTAATTTTTTTTTGTCAAATTGTATTTTTTAGTGTTATTATCTAAATATATTTTATTGCCTTATTATTATATTGTCATAAATTTGCAAGCAGTGAAGGAGTCATATCCGACCCTATAGGGAATATACATTCTTGATCAGCATCGCTCAGTTTTCTAGCTATCTGAATAAAATATTGCAGATGGTCTTTATTCTTTTGCAGGTAATACTTACCTACCTATAGCTAATATAGCTATATGATATAGTCGTCCGATCTGGCCAGTTCCGACTTCTGACCAAAATTGTATACATTTGAAGGGTATGCAAATATATAACTATATTGTTATTATTTTACATTATTATAATTACAGTTTAATTTCGTGCATAATTCTGAAATCAGGACCGTCCGTCTGTCCGTCCAAGTGAAATGCAACAGAAGAGAGACTAAGAGACTATATGAGCTAAAGCTACTAACCTTGGGGACAACATTTTAATCTGTTGCACGCTGATCAAGTTTATTTCAAAATTTCGCCAATTTCACCCACAATGCTTCGGGTACTGCTAATCCTTGAATTTATGTTAATTTGGGGACATCGGAATTTTTCATTTGAACGAAATCAGGCTTCTGCTTCCCGTAGTTATGTTCCATTTGTGTTTTTATTTACCTATTTACTTAATGCGAAATTAGCACATTGACGATAGCCAATTAGATTTCATGCGGCTGAGCATTGACTACAGATGAAATATATTTGATAAAGTTTAAATTTATTTACCATCTTAAATATGTAAAATAATTAATAGTATTAATATTAAAATACATTTTAAAACAAAACAACAATGAAAAATGTAACAAAACAGCTTTCACAGCGTTTTATAGCCTGTTTTAAAAGTTCGGCCTGCAATAAACTTAAGTTTCCGGACAATGTCCGATGGACGCAACAAATTATATTTTTTATATCCGGTACAAGGTTATTATAACTTAGTGACAACCGACAATTTATGTCATATGTAGAAAGAGACATTTCCGACCGCATAAGTATAAATATATATTTTCTTGATCGGCATCACAAGCCGAGTCGATTTAGCCCTTGGCCGTCTGATCATCTGTCAGATCTCAGAGAATACACGAAACAAATTTTTAAATCAACAAACTTTTTCTGTTTATACCCGGTACCCAATAGGGTAAATATATAAAAGACTGCATGTAAATTCCACCAATTATCCAGACAGTGCGCCAACAAACAATTTTCATAAAATAGCGAAAACTGCATGAAAAATTTAGAAGTAAAGTATCGTTTACTTGAGCTCCGTTTCAATCATTACAGTCCCGAAACAACTTATAGAAACAAGTAAGAAAGCTATAGACGAGGGTGCTTACTGTGTGATACCCAGTACGCAAACATTTGTGCGTTACATTACTAACAATTATTAACAATTTTAATAACATTAAGATAATAAAAAAAATGTACATAATAAATGATTTTATATTTTTATATCGAATCAAACATTCACTTTCCGCGCAAACAAAGACTTAAGTATACGAAAGCTCTACGACGCACCAACACTCGATCAATCGCAATCAATGAATAAAAAGTTGAATGAAAATAAAGTAATGCGATCAGTTATTCCTTTCACTCACAATTAATTTTTCATCTCTATTCCAATAAAAAGATTCATTTTATTGCTAAAAATGTTTATGTATTTTATTATTGTAATTAATTGTTGCTCAATATGTAATATAAGGTATGGCCAAGATGTCTGAGTGCCAGGTACACGTTATTTTTCGGCCAAAAGGGCTAACACTTTTTACCACCACTTTGTGGTTAGAAAATAATTTTTAATAATGCGTACTAGATAGATCTACTGATGGTGTGAAACAATAATAAATAATCATCTTCTTTTGCAAATAAGATCGATTTGATGTAGAAAAAGACATTTACTTTTCATTGCGAAAAGAAAAACTTGTGCGTTTTTCAAAAATTTTGGCTATTTTGAAAAATAAATCGCAAGAAATTTGCTAATGTTTTGTGATTTTCGAGGGCGGTAGTGGTTGTGCTGATCAGAAAATAAGAGAATGTTGTCACCAACTTTGGTAGCTCAAGTTTTTATAGGCATGGGATCTGTAGTTTCATACGGACGGACAGACGGACATGGCAAAATCTACTCGGCTGGTGACGCTGTGAAAAATATATATTCCTTATAGGATCAGAGATTTCTCCTTCTGCCTATTACACACATTCTCCGTTGGCTCTACGTTATAATACCCTTGTACCCTTGGGTACCGCGGTATAAAAACAACTGTAAGATACCCGATACCAAAAGCTTTGAGCATTAAACAAGAAGAAGAAGAATTCAATACCATCATGCTGTCCCCTTCTCACACATTAGTCGATCTGATTTGCCTTTTATCAAAGATTCACATTTTTGCTTTTAAAATTATGTACGATTTAGTATGACAAACGCCACAGCCACAGCTGTGAATGTAGCCTACTGGTCTGTGTAGACGCATTAGTTAAGCCATTCATTTTATTTTTCTCTATGATTATCACATTGATTTAAGCCAATTTGATTTGTTATTATTGTGCTTTGACTATAGTCAAAATATATTTGCTCAATTTTCAATTTAATAACAATTATAATTATGTAAAACAAATTACCATCAACTATAATAAAAAAAAAAAAAAAAAGAAAACTAAAAGAAAAAAAAAACGGAAGTAAGTTTCAAGGCCAGGGTTGAAATCAGCGAACCTGTCGGCGATATATGCTACGCATGCATGCTTTTGCAGCGTTTTAAAGCCAGTCTAAAATTCTAATTTTATTGCTAATGTTTGTCACCCAATTATACTAAATGGTCAGACATTTCATTTCTTTTTTCCTTAACGGAAATTTAAGACTACATAGTTTCGGTAAATTTAATCATAATTTTCGTGGGCGAGGCCAAATTTGATCTGCGTGTAACAAGTGGGAGTAAAATCGGCTGATAAGCATGGGAGTTATTACACAAGAGTCCCGAACCATGGTTTCGAAAGGGTGCAATCCAAATGATTTGATGTATGCGTTTTTTTTTAATTTGTAAGCTTTTTTAAGTCGATTGGAGTAATCATTTTAAAGAGTCTAGGTAAGATAAGCACCTTAGACCATTTGAGCTAGGCGTGCAAATAAAACACGGATTTGTTATTTAGCTTTATGCACATAGCTTTGAGTACCGGGTATCTCAAAGTCGAGCACACTCAACTATAGCGTTCTTACTTTTAATTCGTTTTTAAGAGCAGATAACCAAAACGAATAAGTTTTCCCCTTGCTTCTTAATATGGGCATAATTTATTGTTGACCTTATCCAAAATATTTCTAGTGTACAAAATAGATAATATAGTTGTAATTAACTATAGATATATTTCTAGTTCCAATTCCAGTGGTAGCAGTATTAACTCACCTGGCACACTCAGTACTTCAACTATGGCCAACCCTTACGCTATGGGATCCTTGTATCATAGCCCAGGTGTGCAAAGCTATTGTGGACCAACCGATAACTTATCTCTTGCTGGTCACTACACTGACATGAGAAGCTCAGCTTCATGGTACGGATCAACCGCGAACGACCCAAGATTTGCAAGTATGTAATAATATTTATTATTTGTATTTCATTGTACGCGGTACTCGTAGCTACATGTGTATTTTAGCTTAATGCCAGCCGAGAATGTATGTAACTGGCAAAAGAAGGAATCTTCGACACTATAAAGTATATATATTCTTGATCAGCATCACCAGCTGAGTCCGTCCACGTTTGTCTCTCCGTCGGCCCGTCTATGTAAAATAATAGATCTCGAAGAGTTATCAAATTGTGTGACATTTTGCTTTGTTGAACGAGTTTGTTTCAAAATTTGACCACGCCCACTCCCGCCCTCGAAAATCATGAAAAATGTTAGCTATGCTAGTATTCTTGAGTTTAGCATAAGGAAAAAAGATATGAAATAAAGAGGAATAAATAAAGGAGATAGGAGCGAATATGGTTGGACTTTTAAGACAGGCTCTAAAACGCTGCAAAAGCATTTAGCGTATTGTGTTTCCCGACCAGGTCGCGTGTTCGAGCCCTAATCCTTACACATTTTTTTAGTTGTTTTTATAATATTAGTTAAAAGTTTTCAACGCATTTTATATGTCACTCTCTCCTTGTCTTTTAGCTTTAGAGACAACTGTATAAATTTAGTAGATAGTCTCCTTCTATTGAAGGTGGTTAATAAGATAAAATCTTTCTTGTTGAATATTGAAAAATATATGTAAACTCACCATTAGAAAAAAGAAAACCAAACTTTACTTACAGGGCAAAGCTACCTTTCTATATAGGTTTTTTTCATTTTTCACTTTTTAATGTTCATATGTGCTTGGTCATGCAATCAATGTATATTTTTATTTACTATACGTTTACTTGAAGATCGTACTCGAAATCTCTCATCATGGCAGAGTGGATTCATTTTGGCATACTGTACAAGAATGAATGTATATGTTATGTATATAGAACATTAAGCACTTATGTACAAATAAATTTGTATGTGAGTTATACATATGTGTGATTACAAGCATGATATCGTGAACCTCGATGTGATTGAAGTAAAATATCCCAACTGTACCCCTGGATTTCAGGTAAAAAGGTATTTGAGTAGATAATTGATTTTGAATTTATTTGGTTGTCATTGTTTATTTAAGAAATGGAAAGGTGATTGTTGACTTTTACGTTTTTGACCCTTTGGGTTTCAAGCTGTTAGCTGTTGTTAAGAGATAATTTAATATATACCATATTCGTATATACATACATACATACACAAAATAATAACGACAGAAAATATGCTAATTCTTTGTTTTCTGCGTTATCAATATTCATGCATTTATTTATTAATCTATCTTTAAAATCCAGTAAAATATTTATATGTTTTTCTATATGGTTATTGATTCTGACTGTTTACATATTCAAAGATTCAAACCTATAACCTAAATGAATATTTGCCTACTGTCATACAAATATTTTTTTTTACGTATTAGAAAAATCGTCATTAATGAAATATGCCCAAAAATTGAGAATAAATTGTTAGAATTAAGAAAAGTTCGCCTTAAATTCAACGCACATCACCACTAGCATTAATTTAGGAAATGTAACCGCTGGGATGTCTTCTCAATTCAAGAGCAATTAGCCTTTTAGACATTCAGGGTATTATAACTTTAATAAAAATCGCAGCCTTTTAGACCCTATCTTAAAATTTCAACTTTATTTTTGCTTATAACTCACAAGTTTCCGATATTATTCCGATTTTCAGAAATCGTCCGCACAAGCGTATTTATTTGTTTAATCTATTTACTTTAAAGCTTAGATAAGGTTTTTTATGAATTTCAAGGGCGGAAGAGAACGTGGCCAAGTTATAAAACAAGAGCGATCTGCGATCAACAGATTACAATGCATGCTCTAGCTTTTATAGTCTCTGAGATCTCTTGTTTTACACGGACGGACAGACGGACAGTCGAACAGACATACAGACGGACATAGCTAAATTGGCTCTGCTCGTGTCGCTAATTAACAACATATATTCTTTATGGGATCAGAGATGCCTCCTTCTACCTGTTATATACATTCTCGGTTGACACGAAGTTATAATACCCTTATACCCTATGGCTACAAGACATTTAAATCGATAAAAGAGTAAGTCTCAATTTATCTGATCTAATTAGTAAAAGTTCAGTTCAATAAGCAAACTGCAAGGGTATACAATTATCGGCTTCATGAAGATTGTTTCTTTTTTTTATATTTTTCTTTCTAATTACAGTATAATATTTATTAATTTCAGTATCATATTTATTAATTTCGTTTCTATATACTTTTATAACATTTGATATTGTTGTTTACCATTTCATTTTAGTCAGATGTTTGCAATGCAGGGAAGGCAAGAAATCATATCCGACACTTTAAAGTATATATATTCTTCAGTCAGACTCAGTTATAGAGCTATCTCTATTAAATTTTCCAGGACCGGCATCTTTCCAATGCAGGCAATATATATGTCAGAAGAAGAAGATCCTGAATTATTATTTGAATTTGATTAGGTTGGGTAAAAATGCAAACTGCAAGGTTATATATATAATTTTGACTACCCGAAGTTAGCTATCTTTCTTTGTTTTTCTGGCGAATTTTATAACATTCAAGGAAAAAAATTCGATTTTAAGGACTCCTTTAAAAGATGGTCCTGCTGGAACCTATCTTAATTGATGTCAAATGGTGTTTATATGTCTAATGTACATGTTTGTCGTAAATTTTATTTCAGTATCCCGTCTCATGAGTACATCAGCCAGTGGGTCAATGAGCCATATGGGAAATATGAGTGGTCTAGCTGCTTGCAGCGTTAGCGATACAAAACCTCTACAATTTCCCTTGGCACAGAGAAGAAAACGTAGAGTACTATTTACTCAAGCTCAGGTTGGTATTATAATTTTTAAAAATAATCATATATAAATTACCTCTTTAAAGTCGGTTAAGACCTGTAATCCATGGAGCAAATGTGTTCTCAATAGAACCTATTTTAATATGGACCGATATAGATTCAAAGAATGCAGCAAATTAATTAAGACTAGATTATATATATACCCTTTTAGAGGTATTATGATTTTAATAAAAAAGTAATTTTTTTCCAGATTATCATAAGTTGACCGGTAGCCATAATGACAGATATATCATATAGAATGCAGACTATTTATTATAATACAGGAAAATAGACCGATGAACATGTTTAAATCGACTCGACCTTTGATGACGATCAAGAAAATACATAAACGTAAACCCTATAAAGTGCATATATTTGTGATCATCAAAAATTAATCATCAAAGGCAGAGTTGCTTTAAATATGTTCATCTGTTCATTTGCCTGTTTCTACGAAAAGATATTTCTGAGTTTTTGATCCAGTCTGCTTTTTATTGCATGTAGTATATATCTGTAAAACACTGGCCAATTTATGATAATCTGGAAAAATAGTCATTTAATTCCCGGTACCAATTGGGCACAAGGTTATTATAAACTAGGGCCAACCGAGAATGTATGTAAAAGGAGGAGAAGGCAGAAGGAGAAATATCCGGCCCTATATATATATATAACGTCACCAGCCGAATCGATTTAGCCCTGTTCGTCTAATTGTATGTCCGTGTGAAACAGATCTCAGAGAACTTAACCTCTAAAATTTTGGGACAACCTTCTAGTCTGTTGCACTCAGATCAAGTTTGTTTAAAAATTTTGCCACGCCCAATACCGCCCTCGAAAATCATAAAAATCGTCACCTATTCTAGCTATGTTAGCGATAACAAGATATGAAATAAGGACCATAATCGGATTACAGATATGGGAGATATAAGCAATAATAGTAGACTTCGACAGTAGACTTCTTACTTGTTTGTGTGATTGTGATTTCAGAATTATTTTTATATTCATCAACGCAACTTTGTTGTTTTTAACATATGTGTAGGTACCTATATAACTCAAGGTATGAATGTTTTGTATTAATTAAAACTCATATTTAAAATGGATCAAAAATTGGGCGACTATATCATAGAATCGATAGGACATTTATAAGGAAAATAATTTAAAAATTTCCATAGCTTCAAGTTTATCATATAGCTTCCATATGAGCAATAGGTCAATTTATTTGCGGAATTCGGTAAAGCCTCTATGGTTTATATAGTTATATATGTTTAATGCACCTCCAGTAATGTTATAGTAATTTCAAATTGCGATGGAAAGATTCTTCGGACCACATTTCCTTTATATCCGTGGAGAGAAAATCAATGTTTGCATTATTATTATGTTTGAAACACCGTGAGTGTGTTATTTCCGACCTTATATTTGATTAGCAACAACAGGCGTATTGATTTAGACATTTCATTCTGTCCATTTCTACGCAGTCTAGTCTTTCGGTTTTTAAGCAGTCTGAATGATACTTCCAAATACAATTTTTTTTTATGTCATAATGGGTCGGATCGTTTTTTTAATTTTGTATCAAAATCAAACTACTTTCTCATAATGCTGCCATAGGAGCAATCGGTCAATTTATATGATAGTCTGGTATCTTCATCCAGAAATGTTTTTTCTTTCGACCGAATTGGCCGACTATGTCTTATGGGAAAAATTCCAAGTTGCACGGGTATTAAAGCATGGACTTGCTGAAATTAGCTACCTGTTTTTTTTTTTTTTTTAATTGTGTAAAGTGATTAATATGATTATATATATATCGTGATGATATATTGATATATTCTATAAAAAGTAAAAGTAAAAGTAATGCCTTTTCGCTTGCCTTAGATGGTTACTCGAGTCCCTACGAGTGAGTTTAAGCTGGGAAATTCCAAATTAATTTTTTTTTTGTGTTTGTAGCCATATACGTTTGTCTGTCTATCTATGCGAATGAAGCAACAAACCTACCAGCTACCAAATTATGTGACAACTTATCTCTTTACGCAGTTCAAAATCATTTAAAAATTTTACCTACCGCTCCCACAAATCATGAAAAATGTATTCTATGCAACCTAATTAAAAAATTTGAAAATAAGCGATCTTAAGGCTATGTGGCTGCATGTGCCACTGAAAAATAGTCGAGCTCTCTTGACAATAGCTATACTTGATTTGTTTTTATTTTTGCATATTTTTTTAAAAACCTATTCTTTTTTATTTATCCAATTTATGGTTTCGAAGAGTCCAATTGTTAATCTTGGTTTTTATTTGTTAAGCTACTATATAGTCGTCCTACTATATAGTCGTCCAATCCGGCATGTGATTTTAAAATATCATTATCGAATTAGCGATTTTCTAAGGCAGGATTTGCTATGATTGCTCAAAATTATAGCTGCCATTACTAGGCTTTTTGGGCTCAGTGCTGAAAAATAAACGTTATTTTAATTTTCACATAATATTATTAAATATATGTAGTTATAACTAACAAGCAAATTACTTTGTTTTTTTTTTTTTTTTAATTAGTTAGAACTATATATTAGATGCATGAAAATAAAACTACAAAAATTGTCATGCATCTAGTATTGACTGACGATACGCAAAAAGCATCCACTCTATTCGGTCATCAATCGCTTTTGAAGCCCGTTTGCTTGTCAGTTAGTCTTTATATATTTTTTATTTTGAGTAAGCCAAGTAAAATCCATTAAATATTGAGAATGTTATAATGAAAAACGTATTTTATATTTACCATACACTTGAAGACTTGAGGCCTTGAATAAATACAAAATATTTTCATTAGCTTGTGTTTACATTTTGCAAATGTCTGTTTGCACATGCAGTTCGTTTCTTACTGCCGGTTGGTAAACATGTGCTCATATAATAAGAAACCCTGTATGTGCATATATGTATACCATATACATATATGTATATAGTGTTCATACAATTAATTAAAAATAAATAGTAAATAAGTAGACTGTAAGTTATGTTAGAATATCCGATCAATGGTCAATGCTTCACAAATTTATTTTTTCGGATTGTATGTAATTACCGTTAGGACGGTAAAACTACTCAGTTATTTGTTTTAGAAAGAGTGTCAAGTTAATGGTCCTAACTGACTTCCATCTGATTCCTTATCGAATATTGATTAGTTTTTACTGCTCAAACAACTGACTTGGTACTTGGTTTTCGAAGTGAACAGCATCTTTAACAGTCTTTTATTTTATGAATTAATTGTTTTAATGTCAAAAAAAGACGGAAATTGTTTAATTATCGGTCCAAAATGGCTGTCATCTCTAAACAGTTCCAGTTTCAGTGATCAATGACTTTTATAACTTTTTTAAATGGTAAAAAACCATTTAAACAATGAAACTAAACAGGTTTAATTATTATAACATTATTTTACGTTTCCCCAATAATATTAATATCCACCATTTCATTATATAAGTATTTCGACCAGTTTTTTTTTTTCTCCAAAAGTATGGCAGCCCTAGCATCCAAATCGCATAATGTAGTTGCCAACGGCAAATATTTTATTTTCCGAATTCGAGGTGGGGTCAGAAAAGAATTTTTTATTAAATAAATGAGTAATAGATAGATCTACTGATGGTGTGAAATATTCGTCAGTAGACCAGTGAGTCAACTATTTTGATTCTTTTGAAAATAAGATCCGATTTGATGTTGAAAAGACATTTACTTTTCGTTTCGCATAGAAAAACTTGCCCGTTTTTCAAATCGCAAGAAATTTGCGTTGTGCGGGAACCGGAGCACAGATATGCGTTTTTGAAAAGTAAGTCGCAAGAAATTTGCGAAAGTGAAAACCGGATCCCGCCTGGTATTTTCATTTTACTCTATCATATACATAACTACCATGGGATAACCTGATCCATGGCTGTCTCATAGATGTTATCCAAAAATTTCAGGATTCAAGAGTATGCACGCTTTTAAACTCGAAAGCCATTCAATTTTCTTATTATTAAACTATTCTTGTAGTTTTGAATCACTTTTGACTTTCAATTTCTAATTGCCAAGTTTATTATTCTGCAAGCTTAGGTCTGACTGTCATATAGAGCGCTATACGATTAAAAGGTGGGAAAAACTTCTCCAAGTTTTCCAAAACATTGCGTCAATAATTTCAGATTAATCGAACCACACCAGTTACATATATTTTTCGATGGTACTAAGTTATAAACCCTGGTACCTTATTGGCACCATGTATAAAATCATACATGTTTTTTTATGTATAAAGTAGACATATATATTTAATTAAAGGTTAGGGCGACCTTGATTACTTTAAAATAAGAAATTAAATCTTAGATTGTCTAACTATATAGACTTTATTTATTATTTTATTTAAGGTGTACGAGCTTGAAAGGAGGTTTAAGCAGCAAAGGTATCTTTCCGCACCCGAACGAGAACACTTGGCCAGTCTAATCCATTTAACACCAACACAGGTAAGGTTCACTTCAATCTATATGGCAAAATTTATAATTAAATTTTCAAAAATTATATCAAGTCAGAATCTTAACCATATGATCGCCGTCGACATATATACTAGTAATGCAACACCTCAACGTAATGCCAAAATGCTTTTTTTTTTAAGTGTTACAGTAGTAACTTTCGTAAATGAAACATATCTAAAGGTTAGTCGGCAACCGCCACTTTGTGCTAGAGATCCTAGAACCACTTGGGAATTGTATGCGCACACACACGTAAAAACAAAAGCTATAATACGTACGCGAAACAACAATATACAGGCAGGCTCCGGTTTTCACACTCGCAAATTTCTTGCGATTTACTTTTCAAAAACGTATGTCGTTGCTCCGGTTTCCGCACAACGCAAATTTCTTGCAATTTGAATAACGGTTTTTCTTTGCGAAATGATAAGTAAATGCTTTTTTCTACATCGAATCGGATCTTATTTGGAAAAGAAAAAAAATAGTTGACTAATTGGTCTATTGACGATTATTTACATCATCAGTAGATCTAACTATTACGCATTTATTAAAAAAAATTCTTTTCTTACCCCCCTCCAATTTGGAAAATAAAATATTTGCCGTCGGCAACAACCATTTGCGATTTGTTGCTAGGGCTGCCATAGTTTTGGAGGAAACAAAACAACTGGTCGAAATACTTCTACAATAATATTATTGAGGAATCGTAAAATAATGTTTTAATAAATAAACATGTTTAAAATCATTGTTTAAATGGTTTTATTACCATTAAAAAAATTCATAAAAATCATTGGGACTACTGGAACTGCTTAAAGAGTGGCAGCCGTTTTGGACCGATAAATAAACAATTTCTGCCTTTATTTGGCATTAAAACAAATAATTCGTAAAAAAAAAGAATGCATCTTTGTTCACTTCTGAAAACAACCAAGTCAGTTGTTTGAGCATTAAGAACTAATCAATATTCCGATAACAAAATTATGACAAAAAGTTTTCGAAAACCTGAGCTCGCAAAAACGGAACCAGAAGTTGTTGGTCAAAACGCAAAAACTAAGTGAAAACCGGAGCCCCCTGTATCATTGCCTTTCATAGTTTACAACAAGTTTTCCAACAGATTTCCCCATCGATATGGTCACACATGTTGATGGATATCCAATATATCATCGAAGAAATACAGAAATTAAAAAATTGTTTCAAATATGTTATGAAATAAAAAAGAACTATAATAAAAAAATATATACATATCTAGAAGCAACGGAGTTGCAGCCACTTCAGACAGCCACTGCAGCCACTTGACATTATTTATTTATTTTACGGTGTCCCGGATTAAAAATCGTTGACTCATCTAAAACACATGGAAGTATACCTTCCAGCCAACGAAGCCCTTTTATTGAGAAATATTTTTTTTCCATTTTTTCGGTCAGTTAAACTAAAAGCCATTTTTTTCAGTTAAAAAGACGGATTTTTTTTCGCTGTACAATGAGAAGATTAGATTAGAAGAAAAAAATTATCGATAGCTGGGAGTCAAATATATATAACTGAAGTGTGGAAAATTTTAAACCGATCGGTTCATAATTCTTTTAGACTGTAAATATGTCGTTTTAAGCAAAACGCTTTAAATAAACACTGTCTATACTGCGCGTGCAATCGATTTCAAAATATCCAAATGCGCTGAAATTTTAGGATATCTCGAAAATATATCTTTTAACTAAAAAAATTGATTCTTTTGTTGCTGAACCATACTCCCCCAGTAAAAAACATGCCCCGGTTTATTCAAATCAAATAGTTTGTGTAAACAGTCAATCCAAGATAGATTGAGTGCTTTTATCTGCGGCTGCTGTTGGTTAATGTCAAGATTTTGATTAAGGAAAATGACAACAGTATTACCGTATAAAGATCCATGCTTTGCAGTAGGCTAGAAAACGAGCCCGGATATTGTGGGATAATCAAAAGGACTCAATGACTGATAATATATTTTATCGACATCGTATAAGATGGAAAAATCTAGGGATTTAATTTTTATTTAAGTAAAAAAGCTGCAGTCGACTAAGCTCGATTTGGAGATACCCGGTTCAAAAGGCTCAAGCTAACGCTCAGAGGTCTTCAAAGGTCTCACAAGTCCTTCAATACGGTATACATATTTCAAAAATGTAATGATTGAAAAAATCTGGAATGCAAACTTTAAAATTATTTACTTTAAATATCCCATAAACCGCAGCAACACTCACTCACACATCCTTACAGAACTTTCAAAAACACCTGCGGCACCGAAAAATCACACATTCACTTCCCGTACAATCACTATGACGACACACCAACACTCGATCGATCGCAGTCAACTAATGAAACAATGCAATGCAATCTGCTATCCCTTTCATACAGACTTTTTTTCTGTAACTCTATTCTAATTAAAAAATCGCATTTTAACTGCCAAAAAGGCTAAGCTATTCACTGTGACATTCGCCGACTCTTATGGAATATACATAGGGTATGGCCTAGAGGTCTGAATACCAGGATCACAAAGACAAAGTTCGTTGTGGTCCAGGGGTCTAGGGCCCGTTGCGCTTCGTTTTTCAAGATAGATCCGTGACCAATTTCAGCGAAGTCCAAAAAATGTTGTATTAGTTACATTTTATTTAACTTGTTTATTTAGTTTTTTTTTTTTTTTATTCAATTAATACCTTTAAATAAAGACGCTTTTAGACCCTAACATAAAATTTCACCATTATTGCCTAATAACTCCCAAATTTATTATCCGATTTTAACTACATTTTCAGAAAACGTTTAAACTATTTACTTTAAAAAAATCACATCTATAGCTTAGTTAACGTATTTATGATTTTGGAGTGCGGATATGGGCGTCGCCAAATTTTAAATCAAACTTGATCTTCGTGGAACAGATTAGAATGTTGTCACCATATATGCTTGCTCTAGCTCTTAAAGTCTCTGAGATCTATTGTTTCACACGGACGGACAGACGGATATGGCTAATTCGCTGATCAAAAATATATATACTATATTATGCGGTCCGAGAAGTCTCTTTCTACCTGTTACATGGATTCTGGGTTGGCACAAAATTATAATACCCTTGTATCCTATGGGAAATATCGAAACTCACTTTATTAAATTTTTTTGCATTACCAACATTCTCAGAACTGAAACGAAATATATTAAATGAAACAAAAAAATGAAGAAAATTTAACTAACCAATAACAAAATCCCTCGAAAACCATTAAAAATAGTATTGATATTCGGTTTAAAGTAAATATATATAAGTAAACGTGCTCTAACTTTTTGAGTGTAATCGGATGAATGTATATGTTAAACTTCTGAAACATCTATATTTGTGTCGGCAGCTCCAATGGATGATGCTGAACGTGTTCCTAGCAACATTTGTCTTTTTTCGGTGTTGATCAAAATGTACCCACATTTGACTTAATTTGTCAAATTTTCAAAATTTTGAGCATAATTAGACAAGACACATTGTATGCAGTGGATACCTTCAGAAGATTAATAAATAATAAAACACACTAATAAATAATTCTTTTCTGATTCCATCTGCATTTAAATATATTTGTTCTATAAATTATTATGGACCGAAACAACCAGTTATAAAACTTATGAAGTAAAAAGGTACTTATTTAAATGGGGTAAAGTAAGGTTTCTATAAATTGTTAAAGTACGGAAACAACATTATTTAAACCATCTAACTTTAATTGCTGCCTCTTTTTGCTTTATAACTAGCAATTGAAGAAATATGTGATTGTGATTTTAACAAGCTTTTTTTTATTGGCATAGTTCCCGCTATCGATATCTGATCATCTGTAAGGATATTTTCAAAAACTTCCAAACGAGGTGGACGAGCCTTTCGAAAGCTTGTTGGGGAGCATTTTAGAAGAGTCACAAGACATCATTCAACAGGGTTCTCGAACAATATGGCTACAAAGCTATTAGCTATTTTATTTTATTTTAGCATTTTCAGCAACCTTTTCGGACTTGGCTGACAAACTTTTTAAATTTATTACCCCCGAGTATAGGTCTCTAGCGTTTTTATACCCACTATGGTACCCTATGGTACAAGGGTATTATAACATATTGCCAACCGAGAATGTATGTAACAGGCAGATGGAGAAATATGCGACCCTATAAAGTATATATATTCTTGATCAGAGTCACCAGCCGAGTCGGTTTAGCCATGTCGATCTGTAAATCCGGGTGAAACAACAGATTTCAGAGACTATAAGGGCTAGGGGTACCAAATTTTTGCCACGCCCACTTCCGCCCTTGAAAATCCTTAAAAAACATCACTTTCGGTTAGGGAAACGAAGATATGAAATAAGGAATACTATGCGGACGTTTTCTGAGTATAATCGATCCGATTAAATAAGGTTGGATCCAATAAGGTTGGATTTTAAGTCAGGTCGCGGGTTCGAGCCTTGGCCAGGAAACCTTTTTTTCGAATATTTTTTTGAGTCTTATAAGATTGTTTCATGTTATTGATTTTATTATATATATTTTTTTAAATTATAATTGTAATTAAGTTATAAGTTTAATAAAATATATTTCGATTGTAGTCATTGCTTAACAGCGGCAAATCTGATTGGCTCTATGACTATTACGAACTAAGTAAAGATGTAAAATATATAAAAAAAATTTATTTATAAAATAAAAAAATAAAAATAAAATATATAGATTAAACAAAATTTTTGCTTTCGTAAATTGCGGTCTGAGCCCTCGATTATGCGTAAGCAGAATACTGTGTCCACGCAGACCACTAGGCTACTCTCATAACTTTACCTTCCACGTCTATTGTCGTAATAAATATGAATAATAGGGAAATTATGGATGATGGCATTGAATTCTTCTTTATTTTATTTAATACGCAAAGTCTTTGGTACCAAGTATCTCACAGTCGAGCTTACTCCACTGTAGCATTTTTACTTGTTCTTATTAAATTTATATTATTTTTATACCCTGGCAGTTTGCAATTTGACACAACCGATACAATTACTAATGGTATATGTGTACATGTTAAAAAAAAACAGTTAGGTCAAATCACTTATTTTATTCCATTCATTATACTATTATAATTAAAGTATTATAATTTTTGTCAGAAGTTTGCAACGCAGGGTGGAGTCATTTCCGACCCTATAAAGTATATATACTCTTGATCAGCATCACCAATCGAGTTGCTTTAGTCAGTCTGTCTGTCTATTATAAATGAGTTTTTCTACCTACGTCCCGCTCGCATTCGTAGTCAGACTTGATGCAGATGGAACCGTGGTTTCGAACTAATTCGATCCAAAAATAACATTTTCTATGCCTGCTTCTACCTGTTGCATACATTGTCGGTTGGCACTAAGTAATAATATCCTTGTGCCCTACGGGTACCGAGTATAATAAATAAATTAATAAATACATACATAAAAAGTAACATATATCTAGATATGAAAAACATGAAAAAGAAGTAATTTTCTTAAGTCTGTCAGCTTGCCAGATTTTTTTTTAAATTCAAACAGTAATTCTGTAGATTATGATTATGATATAGTCTTCAAATTAACACAGATCAAGAATATTTATACTTTATTTTGTTGAAAATAACATATTCATGATATTTTTGCATGTAATACCCTGCAAGAGTACAAGAAGAAAGAAAGCTATTGTCGAGTGAGCTTTACCGGAATCAAATGCTGTTTCATTCTAACTTACTTTACTTTTAGCTCTAGCTTCTCTGAGATCTGTTGTTCACTCGGACAGTCTTGTAGATATTTTTCGTAACGCATACATTCTCATACTTATACTTACGTCGATCAATAAGAGGGCGTTGTAATAACAAAGACTACCACTTAACACATAATTGTCATTAGGTTAAGCAATTACTTTTGCGGTCTGCACAAAAGGTTCAAGATGCGACGTGTTATAACAATAAAAACATTTGAATTGTATTGTCACCCTTCAGTTGTGTTTTGTGGAAATTTTTTCAATGCCTACCCACATAAACGTAGATGCTGATTACCCCTGAATAAAGGAAACAAAATATACGTATTCACAACAGTGCCTGTTTTTGAAAGATAAAAATGCATTAAGGAACAATGAAAAATATAATACATTATAAACTCACCCCTAAACTGTATTGGGAAGTGTTCTTTGTTTGATCATGCTCTTCACTATTTCAAGGCATGAGCATTGTGTTAACAATAAGGTAGTAAGGCATCTAAATTTTAAAACTATATGTGAGTTTATATGAACATGAATTCCATTCTAATAAACATTCTAAAGACTCTTATGGTTATTCATACATGTACTTTATAAAAGCCCCTATTTAATGCACATAAAAAAAGTATGTAATATTAAAATTTTAAAGATATAAATAATACTATTTTGATAACGAGTAAAATTAATTCAGATTGATAAATTGGTCTCAGAAACTCCAAGACCCAGATAAGGAAACTTTAACTTTATTAATTATTTTTTTGTTAGTTGAAATATTCACTTATTATATTTATATACCCATAAAGTGAAAGATCCTGCTATATTGCATATATAGTTATATTTATATGGTTTAAAACTACGAAGCTATAATTTTAATATCCTTGAAGGTTGTTATAATTATAGTCAGAAGGTTGCAGGGATTATAACTTAGTGTCAACTGACTATATATTTAATAGGCAGAATAAGAAAGAAAAGTATATATATTCTTGATCAGCGTCACCAGCTGAGTTACTTTAGCCATGTCCGTCTGTCCGTCTCTGTTAACCATTAGATCTGAGACTACAAGAGATATAGCTACCAAAATTTGGTAACAAGTTTGTTTCAAAATTTTGCCACGACCACTTCCAACTTCGAAAACCATTAAAAACTATAACCAAGTTATAGTTTTAGTTTTTGGTTTAAAATTTTTGAACATTTGAGTAAAATCGGATAATACATTTGGCAGCTGGCATTTTAAGATAGGGTCTAAAAGGCTTCGAAAGCATACTGTGAAGCTGCTTGTAACCGAATGGTTTGTTTTAGTTATTCTTATTTTTATTATTTTATTTACTATAATTATAATAAAAAAGAGAAAAATTAAATTATGTAGCAAAAAAAACATGACAAATATTAGGGATTTTGCGGGACTCTAACACGTTGCAATCTTTTAAAAGTAACGTGAAGTGCTTGGCTCAGACCTCAAGACCAGTCCCTATATTACATATTTGCCAGCAATTGTCACAGTAACTAGCTTCAACATTTTCGGCAATTAAAATTCGATTTTTTATTGAATATAGATACAGAAAACTAGTGTGTGTGAAAAGGATAGCACTGTTCAAAAAAGTTGCCATTCGTTGACTGCGAGCGAAAGAGCTTTGATGCTTCTTTATAAAATGTATCAATTAACTAAAAAGGACAAAAACTAAAAAAAAAAAAAAAAAAAAAAAAACGTAAACAAGTTCAATAAAATGGAAAAGAAAATTTATTGGACTTCGTCGGAATTGGGTACAGATCTATGTTGCACAAACAGAGTGTAACGGGCACGTAGACCCCTGGAGTACAACCAACTTTACATTATGAGCGGTGATCGTCTTACTACGTATGTATGTTTCGAGCCCGTTTTACAGTAAAATGGCGCCACGACTGCAGAACAGAACAAAATAACCAAAAATAACAAAATTCACTTTGTTAAATTTTTTCGCATTCTATCTATCTATTTATCTATCTATCTCAGAACTGAAATAAAATGTATTCATTGAATTAAACAGAGAAAAACTAAGCAAGAAAATTAAAAAGCACGCGCCGATCCTCACCAAGTAACGCGAACCTGCCACAAAGACCTCTACGTCATACCTTATATTAAGTAATAGGCTCATATTATCACAGTAAATAGCTTCAACACTGTTGGCAATAAAAATAAAATAAAAAAATACTAGCTAACTCGTCGAACTTGGCATCGTCTCAATTTAGTTTAATAACTTTTGTCATATACATTTTTTTCTAGAAATATTTTTTTAGTTCAGTTTTATTTTAAATGAATCTAATAATATTTTGTCAGTGCATCTTGATGCATTACAAATAAACTGGATGGTTTACCTATGCGTGAGCTTGTCACATATAGTTGTCTTTAGAAAAAGCAAGGTGTACCCAAATCTAAGCCACAAACAGACAACCTTTTCCTTATGACATATTAATAGTTATTGCAAATGCTAATCTAATTGGGGATTGAATATATATAATTTCAATTAGCACATTTGTAGGAATCATATGGATTCTTGGCAGATATACATTTTATAGTCTGAAATTTCCATTCAATATGCTGTTTTACTTACTACTACCTATAACTATAATTAATTACTCGCCACGGATTTGCAATGGCACAGTATAGCCGTGGGAAGTCTTAATTACGTAGTAATATGTATAACCCGAGAGCGGTGGTGCGGTGGCATGCCCGGCATATCCAATGAATTCAAAAACTCCATTAGAAAGAGCACAGCATTATTGTAAATCATGCAACGCAGAGAAGAAGTACATATTCATGATAAGTATCAACAGTCAAGTCGATTTAGTCATTTTTGTCTGTCCGTCTGCAGTCTGCCTGTCTGTTTCTTCGCAAACTAGTCTCTCACCTTTAGAACTTTCTGAATGAAACTTGAATTTGAATTGAAATTTTAGATTTGTTGAAAATCGGGGGACTACATCATATTGTTGCCATAGGAAATATCGGAAAATAATAATAATAATGATCTGCATACTTACGTTATTTTTCTACATATATTGTCATATAATACTTATTTTTCATTAAACATCAATTTTGAATTCTATCAAAATCCGACGACTATATCATTTAATTGCCATTGGAGTGTTTTTATATATACATTTTTTATCCAGCACCAGTAGTTGCTTTTTATTTACTTGAAATTGGTCATGGGAATAGTTGGGTAAAACTGCAGACTGCATTTGTATACAAACTTCGTCATCCTGAAATTTGTCTCCTTTCTTTTTTTGGATGTCTTTCAATGTTCCATCCAATACCTCAAGAGCATGTGCATTCATCCCAAATGATCATTTTAATTTTTTTAGCACTGTGGCCATAGATGATTTTGTTTAATTGTTATTTTTGTCATATATATTTATTATAATTTTCCTTAAATTTGGATACAAAATGTGAAAGCCGTTTTCTAAAAACTAAGGCCAATTTTTTATTCATAGTGTACAGACGTAGGGCGTACACATTCTTTACTTTTATTAAAAGCGAACTAAATCGCAAATAAACATAAGAAAATATAATTTGAAATATTTGTGCGAATCAAGTTTTGAACTTACTACAAACTGCTTTGTAGGCGCACGTCTAACCATACACGTCATTCCACATGCTAAGATGGTATTTTAGGAGGTATTTTTTGAATAACAGATAAAAGTCATATTATTTATTAATTAATAATATTTTAATAAAAAATTAATTTTTAATTTAATACTTTAAACTAATTAATCAAAAATAATAATATATGAAATAGGGATGAGTCCCGCTTCCCCTTGTAAATCTATGATTTGACTAATGCCCTGAAACGCTTCGAAATAGTTTCACCAGAAAAAAATCGAATTATCCGGCAAATCGATAGAAAATTGCCATTGAAAAGCATCCCACCGAATAAAGGAAAGGTCGTTGCGTTGTCAAGCCCCCTTATGCGATGAATTGGATGCAGGAATGCCAAAATCCCTGCAGATGCTTTGGATGCGAATATACCATGGTGCCCCACCAATTGTTCTAAGGATTTTTGATTATGGCTGGCTTTTAGTTTTGGTTGTTTCTTGCATTCGATGTGCCAGGTTTGTCGTCTGTCGAGGTGGATGCCGGATAGCGGAGGGGATGTTTGCCTATGTATATTACTTTTTGGTATTTACACTTTTGTTCATTATTTTGATAAGCCAGTGAGGTAGCTACTTCTTAACTATCATGAGATGATTAGCTAATTGGGTTGTTGCTAGGAATGCCTAATCTCGAGCGACTTTGGATCGCAGTGACGTAGGCGAACGTGGATGTTGTTAGCCGCTCGATCATACGAATATTCGCTGTATATAGGACGAAAACCCTGTTGTTCTCGATGTTCAAATGCTGTGCTTATTTCTGATGTTATCCTGTTAACATTTTGATGGAAGCCAAATTGATGTGCTGGATGAAGATTATGTGCTCTAAGATGTAATAAACATATTGATCTACATAATGACGAAATTAGGTGTGTAGTAGACGAGACATATAATCCCATTATAGAGTTTACAAATGACCTCAATAGAACAGTTTGGAAGGTTTTAAATCCTCGGCCGAAACATAGTTGAACAAAAACACAGTTTCGGATTGAATTGGTGCAAGGCAAATAAATTAGTTGCAGGGCTCGACTGGAAAACACTTCGAAAATGGGATGCAAATGCTTCGAATGCTTTTGTACAGACTATTTCAAAGTTGAGCTTACTCTACTGTAGCTTTCTTACTTGTTTTGTGATTTCTTTCTGTTCAGGAGTCTTGGCCCCATTTTATTGTAAAAAAATGCTCTTGCACACTTTTATTTAACTTGCTTATTTCGTTTTTCTTCTTTTTATCCAATTAATACATTATATATAGACGCACCCAAACTCGCACGATAGTAGACAACGAATGAAATTTTGCGGCGTGCTGCATCAGTGCTTACCCTTTACACGTACTAGTTTGTGCAACTCTATTCCAACAAAAAAGCACATTTGAATTGCCAAAATCTTGAAACTATTTACTGTGATAGTCGCCGGCAAATTTAATTTAATATTGGGCATGATCTAGAGATCTGAGTACCAGGTTCACGTTATTTTTGCAGGATTGGCGTGTGTTCGAGTCCCGAAAATTACCTATAATTTTTATGTTTTTTTCTCATTTGTATTTAGTTTTCTCCTTATTATTAAATTTATTATAAACAAAAAAAAAGAAAATCGGCTATAAGAGGCTTCGCAGCATGCATTTCAACTGTATTACCTGATAACTCTTAAGTTTTTTATCAGAATTAATTAATTAAAAATTAATGTTTTTTTAAGATTTTCGAATGCGGAAGTTATTGCAGACAAACTTTAAAAACACAATTGATCTGAGTAGAACATATTAGAATGTTGTCGCCAGATTTAGTAGCTTAAGCTTTCATAGTCTCTGAAATCGGAGACTCTGATCAAGAATATTTATTCTGTATGGGGTCGGCGATGCCATATATTCTCGGATGGCACCAAGTTAAAATACCCTTGTGCCTTATGGGTAGCTGGTATAAAAAGTGTCGGGTTCACGTATACGACTCAACAAATGTTGCTGGGAGCATGTTGATGTTTATCATCTCGATTTAGTCAAAGTTGTAGAGCGATTCCGCACAAATGTAATTATTTCATGTCTATTTTACCTACCGAAAATTACAATAGCATAGTTTTTCATGGTTTTCGAGGGCGGAAGTGGAAGTGACAAAATTTGTGGTCAAACTTGATCTGCATGCAAATGATTAGACTGTTGTCACCAAATTGTGGTTTCACACGGATGGACAGACAGACGGTCATGACTAAATCGACTTGATGGTGGCCAAGACTTTATATTCATAACGGGGTAATTTATATGAAAGAGTAGGTTTTTTTTTAATTTAAAAATGTTTTGTAGGTATTTTCGATTTCTGTAGCACCCTCGGAAAATTTTATAATTTTTTTGTAAACATTATCCGATTGTTCTATGACAGATTTAAAATATCATGCTAGTCACAGAAATAGCTCTAAAACTGACATGAGTAGCTCGACAGGGCTGTCCAATGTGAGCGAGGAAGGCTGTGTACAAGATTACATATACTGTTTTTTCTCCTACGAGGACTAAACCCTAGATAGAGTAAACATTTTTTTTTTTAACAACGTGGGATAACTAGGGAGGCTTATTCGAGGTTGACGGATACATAAATACGTTCGATAAAAATCTTGCGATAGCAACGGACTTTCTTGGTTGACCAATCAAATTTATTCTTCTTTGTAATCCCAATATCGATAGTCAGTTAAGACAGCGAAATGTTGAACAATTAAGCAATACGATACGCTGTAGCTGGAAATTGTCAATTGTCGACAAAAACGCTTCTTTAATGTTAATATCACATAGAACTACTAAATGGTCTTTATCCGAATGTCTATTGCATGGTGGAAATGTGGTTCCAATAAATAGGACGAATGAGCAATGAGCAATGAGCTCGTAAAATGGGCTCAGCCTTTATGATCACCCAAATGGAGGAGGCAAGACAGCTCGCAAATATCTTAAAAAAAGGCAATCTCTCTTTTGTTACGGCTTTTGTTTCACACACATACATATATATATTTTCAAAAGATCTTTCCGCCAAGAAAGCGACCCAAAGTTCGCAAAAAATGTTCTCGCTCTTTTATCGAGAGAGAATAGAAAAGAGCAGCACTGGTCTGTGGGCAACCTGAATTATTTTGCGGACTTTAAGTGAAGCGAGACCTCGAACTGAGAGCTCTGATTAAAAGTATATTTTTTACACATTCTCTTTTTTAATAATAATAATAATTCAGATATGTAGAGTTAGTAGCTATGAGGACACCACCCTCGCAACCCATCAACCCCGTTTTAGTGTGAATAGCTGAAAGCTGGATCTAACTATTTCCGATTTCGTACTCCTTACAACAACACACTAAGCAACAGCAGAAGTAGGCAGATAATATAGAGTTAAGTTTTTGAGAAGTTTTTGGTATGAGATTCTGTGGGGTTGCCGATTGAGACCCAACAGCCGACTCAGCGGAAAGCACAAAGAACAAAGAACCCCGCGGCACATTTAGATACGGGTTTGATTGAGCTCAATACTGAGGTCGAGAGCCGTGCCGAGAAAGTCTGCAATTGAGATCACGCGGGGTGTTTCTGAAATTTGTCAATATGCGTAACGCCAAATGTTGCGCTTAGAAGACTCAAATATCTGAAGACCTTTAAACTGGGAGTACAGAGAGCAGAGACAGCGAAGACTATATAATTGCTCGTTAACCAAATTTGCTTTCCCGCATAAGGGACTGCATTTCTATTTTTTCAAAGAGAGTTTGTGAAACCTATTATTTGCTTGTAAAACCATGCAATAACAGCACAAAACTAATAGTGGAATAAACACAATATAGACGCACTAAATAAAAACCCGGTGTTTTATCATAAAGTTTTATCACAAGTCAAGACTCCAAACAAAAACTCTACCGATTATGAGTGTATTCCGGCCACTGTTTTCAGATTTAACATGACATGAGACTCGATAGAAAGCTTGAGAGTCATAGAGGAATATCCCGCTACAAAACTTCCAATGCTCAAGGGCAGTGTGTAATTTTAATGTGTTATTGTTATGTTTGTTTATTATTAATGTTCTTTCTCGATTTCTCGGTTTTCTCGAAAGCCAAATTGATGTGCCTTGATAGCATTGTGTGCTCTTATATATCAATTTAGATAGACATGTCACATCATATTGGATGACATAATTGTGTGATCTTTTCCGGGCTTCAGTATCATTATGTATCATTATCATTATAATAGTTCTTTCCATTTCCTTAGAGACATGGCCCTCACGATACGTGCGCTGCTCGATTGCATGCTTGCATGGGCTATGATTAAATTTAGTTTAGTTATCATTATAATTTGCTCATAATATTCTAAAGGGTTAATGCATTTCATGCATTTCATTCTACAGTGGACCAAAATAAAAAATAAATAGGATCTTTCTATACGGCAAGTGGAAATTTGCTGACCTAATAAGTCAGTGCTCTCCACATTACCCCGGATTATGTTACATATGCAGGCGATGCCTAGCATCGTCTATCTAAAGAGGTAGGTTAATTAGGAGAAGTCTAATGGAATAAGAGGGTAACCTTAGGTTTACAGCTCCGTGGAGCAAAAAGTAAAAATTTCTTTTGATCAAATTCAAATCATTTACTATGGACATCCCACTGGGAACTCCAAACGCAGAAGCCTTATTCTAAGATAGGACGACCTAACGAAATGTATAAATTCTTCATAACGAGAGGGTCGTCGAATTTCATCGACCACTATTTAATAAATCCAAGCACACCCTTGGCTTTATTCACCATTCACTAAATATGATCAGTAAACTCCTGTTTAGGAGCTAGGCGGACACCCAAATAGTCAACTAGAGTGAATCTTTCCAAAGACCAGCAGTTCAACGTATAAATAGCAATTTTGGAAGTGACACTTGCTGTGCCAAGCGCCGTATTTTTGCGCTTAGGGGACATGTTTAATAGCTTCAGGTAATTATACTGAGAGTCCAACGCCGAGAGCATATCGTAATCTTTACGAAAGCTACTCAATAGCTCTTTAAAACGAAACTTTTGTCGAATTTTATGATCAATTATTTCATTTATTGGAGTTGCTCCGATAACTGTTACGATTTCATTTGGCTGAAAAAAATATGGCATAGACCCTTTTTAAGATTGTATTGGTGGCAGCGCAAATGAACTAGTGGCATGGATCGGCCGGGAAACACTTCGAAGATAAGAAGCAAATGTTTCGGCTCTTCTGTCGTCGCTGCGGACCCACCAACGTGATGATTTTCTTATCGGGATGACTGCTTAGATGGGAGAGCATAGATTTGGGTGAGCTGTTGATGTCCGCTTCGTTAGTTCCATATGGGAACTCACATACTTTTTCTATTTAATCCGGTGACCGGTAATTTCGGGGCGTTGGCGATGAGCTATGAACAAAGGCGAGTGATCTGATAATAGGAACGAAAGCACTTTGGCTTTCAGCAAAATCAATTATATCAGAAATCTTGTTGGGGTCTGCTGGCCAATATGTTGGCTACCAGCGGAATCATAGTACAATTTGTTATGTCTGCCTTCTTTTCGGAGTCACAAGGTGTGATCCCCAGTGTGTAGGCTTGGCATTGTAGACACCTGCATCTATAAAACGAACGATGCCATGAACTTTACCATCCGGATGATATGTGCGATAGAAGGTTGGATATTTCCAAGTTGTATTTGCTTGCTAGTTGCGTTTCAACCAGCATAACGTCGATGTGATTTACTTACGGGAACTGAGTTAATTGAGTTTTATAAATGAACGTTGAAAAATAATGAAGATATATAGTTTTATAAATATTTTGTTTCCTCTTTTTCTATTCAGATAACGATTCTTCGAATGACAGTGATTGATAATGTAGTTCGATATTTAAAAAACATTTATTCTGAAAGTTTTTTCCATCAACTTTCCGATCGTTTCTAAGCCAGTTTTATGATAATTTATGATTTATTATGATTTATTATTTATGATAATAAACGTTCAATGCAGCTAATTCCTTCAAGATTAATTTATATTAGATCGATTTGACTGGTGATGATAGGGTCGGGAATGACTCCTTCACTGCGTTGCAAACATTGAAGGAGTCCAAAATGCGGCTTGACTCTCGACCTAAGCTGCTACTTCTTAGATAGCATAAATATTTCCTCTGAGTAGGAATCTAAGCTGTCTTGAAATGCCAGACAACTGGAAATTACTAAATCAGGTTTTTTATGTTGATCAACGATATATGTACATCTTTGTGTCGGTCGAGTCGATGAGGTCTTTTACGGCCTGATTAAAGCTTTTTCTGTTAGCACTAATTTTAATTACCAAGTACCGGGTATAAAAATAAATGGGACTCATAATTTTGTATTATTTAATTGATTTTTATGAATGCTAATGCAAGTTTATTTTTAAGAAGATTGCAATTATTAAATAATTCCTTTCATTATAATACATAAAATGTTTATTATAATTTTAGGTTAAAATTTGGTTCCAGAATCACAGATACAAATGTAAAAGACAAGCAAAAGAAAAAGCAATGGCAGAACAAAATCAACATAATCAGGTAATTTTATGTATAATTTCTTTTTTTTTCTGCGAGTGTATTTGAATGGTGTTATAGACAATTCACGAAAAACAAGGTAAAAAACAGTTTGGTTTGTTTTTAAAGAATTACGTATTTTATTGATATATTTAAACGGAAAGAATGAAAGATATATTTCGTTCGAGATTTATATATGTAATTTTAATCAGAAGTTCGTTTTGATCACAATCAACGACCGAGTCTATCCAGCAATGTCCGTCCGACTATCTGCTCGTTTTTAAGATATCTGGGTGAAATCTTTCTCAATAGTCTTCTCTTCATTATAGGTAATATATAAGAATGATCGGGCCAGATAATTTTATGTAGCTATCATTTAAACAATCGGAAAAATACTAAAATAAATGATTAAAAAAAAAATAATAATTTTATTGTTTCGATATATTTTGATCTTCAGTCATTTCTAATGATTTCAGATATTCAAATTCAGATTTCAAATTTGATAAAAATCTAATAAATATTTATATATACAATGAAAATAATAAGATAATAATAATTGGAATAACTTCGTTATTAGGGTTATTTACTATTTAAAAAACGCGTTTTTAACTTTTATTAAAATCAAGCGACTACATCATTTAGCTGCCGTAGCAGAAATCTGTTCATTTATATGAAAGTCTTGAAAAATTGCCAGAACCTCTGAGATTTGATATATAATTCTACTCCATACTTTCTGGATACTATTTGACTTGAGTTAGCTGAGAGAGTGTGAGAGATCCATTTTAATGTATTTTTTTCTATTGACCAAAATCCTCAGATTTTGTCTTTCAAATCTGGCCTTCCGTAGTTAGTTTTATTATATTTCTATATTTATGACAATGTCCCTTATTTAAACTAAATTAATTATTAATATTTTTCTTGTACCTCTCAGGGTAATAATATTCATACCAGAACAGTAATGAAAATGGGCGAGTCGGACCTTATAATGAAAATATTCAAGATCAGTATTAGTATCAATTCGATCTAGACATCGTCAATGTCCATCCATTTAAAATTCTTCAATTAGTCTACCATTTCATATATATGTTAATAATTCTTTTAGTGGACACAATGGTCCTGAAGACTTATTAATTTTGGAAATTGCATCCATTATTATTACTTATCGCTGTATTTCTTATATAAAAGACATCTTGTCAATTTATCCTTTTACGGTATTCTAGTTTCCGAACCTATAGATTCCGTCTTTAACAGCATCAAACATAGATTTGATTAGGTCGATTTTATCCATCTGTCTGTCCATTTCAATGCAAACTAGTCTCTCAGTTTTTAAGCTATCTGGATGAAATTTCAAATAGTCTTATTTTCATTATAGTTAGTATACAAGTCAGAAGGGGCCGGATCGGAAGACTATATTATATAGTTGACGTAGGAACGATTTTTTGACACATTTGGATCAACTCTAAGATGTGCCCATTTTGTTATTTTTGGGATACCGGTTTTCATTTTATAACAAGTAAGAAAGCTACAACCAAGTGTTCTCAATTAAGAGTTACCCGGTACCTAAAGTATTAAGCTAAAAGACGAATCCGTTTTTAGTTTTAGCCCAAGTGGCATAAAACGTACCTTTTCAAAACTATTTAAATCGATAACTTCATTATATTTTATAAAAGTAATATAAACAATGTAAGAATTAAAAAAAAAATTTTATCATATCATATTTTAGTTCTGGGTACGATGTGTGTGTGTGCTTACATTCATGCTACCCACCTATTAAAAATATATGTCTGTTGTTAATTTTCTAGCATTATACGACTATATAGAAATTATGGAAAGGAAATATAATCTACTGGATATTAACTATAAACTGGTAACTGTCAACAATAACTCTCAACGCTTAATTTTTTTGAGTCATGTTCTCTGAGCGTGCTCTAAACTCGACTGGCAACGCCGTATTCTCACTCTCTCCACTTAGTTAGCCGCTCGTCATACCCTTGTCTTCAATTGGAGGTATGTGTTAGACTGGGCGCTCAACCGACCACGTGTCGATGACCGCCACTCCGGTGAACCGATGGTTTATTTCCCTCTCACTCCAACTTGCTTTCGAAAACCAAAACAAAGTCGAGTGCCGCTCGCTTGGTCTCAAGGAAAGAAATGTATTCTTCTTTTATTGCCCGAAGCAGCGAATTCTATTTGAATATTCCTTACCGATTTGCCAGGTCGACGACGGAAGGGGTGTGTGTTGGCGCACCAGATGTCAGTGTTTGCAGCAAAAGCTACTGTAGCGCCTAATGTGTATCGCTGGGAAACATATCGGATGGGGTATTTCTGCGAATACGTCCAGCAACTAGATAATCGCGTATGAGATCAGCGTAGCCGACCCATGTGCGTTTAGAGAGAGAGAAAGGCTGGTCTTGAATTTCGGGAATTCTGCCGCCGCTCTTTCGCTCTCCCCCTTACGTAATCGGTGCAGTGGTAATGCAATATAATGTCTTCTAATATTATCTGTTTTGTTAAATCCCGGATGAGGTAATTTCTGTAAAGGAGCCTGGTATCGGTTGCCGGCTTCGCGACAATGTTGGCACGCCAAGTGCATTGATTGTATGAGTCGGACGGCCGATACCATTACCAAAAACATTGGCTTGCGCTACCTGGTGCAAGACTTGTCGCGACGTTGAAAGGGAAATAATGTCTTTTACGTGTCAAACCAAAAGATGTTTTAAAAAGGTGCTAATTAGTTTTCGAAAAACTAACATTATGCTCTCGGCGCTGGACTCTCAGCTTAATGGCCTTAAGCTATTAAATGACGCCCCTAAGCGCAAAAACACACCGTTGGCATGCCTCATTTGGGTGAATCCCTAAAAATCGCTGCGATTCCTTAACTCCCTCGGCATTTTATTCAACCCCAATGATTTTGAGATCGGGGGCGATAAAAGATTTGATGTCCGAATGTGGCGCGGAATCGCTCGCTTGATCTCTGCTTTGTCTCTGATTCGACAAGAGTCAGGTTGGTTAGAATAGCGCCACTGACGCAACCTGAGGATCCATATCACCCTACTTTCGATCTGACTATCGAATAAGTCAAATCGGCCAGCTAAGAAGATTCACTGCTTTCGCAGTCGGACTTATATCTGAATTTAATTGGTCCGGTCTATATATGTGCACTGGCATGGATGATGCCATGGATATTTTTTACATTCCTTTTATAAAGAATGTGTTCTGTTATATTAACCGTCAAACTCAAACCAGCCTCCCTGGATTAGTAAATCATAATATATTATGGGAGCTCGCCTCAAAAACATAAAGTCCCAAGTTTATTCTAAATGTCGAGATCTCCAACTGTTTTTTTCTCTTTTTAGTGTCTCGGTATAATTTCACCGTGCTTATCGGGCAGTGTTATAAAAACTATTTGACTCAATGCAGATAATGATCATGCAATTGTCGAGCTTTTTGCTCAGTTTTTTCAAACAACCCATTTGTCGACATCCGACTCAAACCAGAGGTGTGTTTGCCTTAAGGTACAAGCATGCAAAAGATTCTATATGTTACGTTTCCATTTCAACTTCACTTTTACGTTTCGTTTTAATATAAAAGAAAGTTATAAATTAATTTTGCTTAAGGTCCAAGTGCAATTACAATTCTGTACATGTTAATATAACGTTGTTTTTTATGTTCAGAAATGCTTTTAACTATATAGAGGCTTTTTCTACCAATACTATTTTACGATTATTTTTATGCATCATATTAATCTATACATTCAATCAAGTCAGAAATCATTTTAATCCATTCATCTAAAGCTGAACCAACAGAGTTTGAATTTGTAAACTTAAATAAGTAACATGTGTGAGTGAGTAAGAGCTTATTGTTATTAATATTTAAGTAGTTAGAATTATATTTTACGCGAAGTAAATAAATTAAAATAAATAAGCAGCCTTACATCATACAGCACGATAACATTACATCCGCGCATTCCTTTGCTGATGACGTACGACGATGCTGTAGAGCTTAGAATTTATATATAGGTTGAATATGTTATTTTTAAATTGCTGTTAATAATATGTTTTTTTTTTCGTTTGTTGTTTGACTAGTTGTCTTGAACACAATTTAAGATTTGTTTCCTATATACATATATTGAGACATGATTAGTTCGGACTTCTCTACGGAAAGATTTCAGCACTGAAAATAATTTGTGCAGTCTAGGCTCCTGCACGCATTAGGTCTTGTGCAACTCCAATGCAATCGCTGCTACGGAAATACCGCAGCGATGTATCAGCTTGCAGTTTGATGTGAAGAACTGTGTCTCCTTCAGATATAAAGTTAATAGAGTGTGACAAGTGCAGCATGCTAGAAATATGGAGGTCAGGAGTTTTTTAAAACTTTTCGAAATCCGCGCCTAAATATTATGTAGCTCGCCTATCTTTTCAATTTTCCAATGCGTAGTTTTTTATAACGTTTTTTTTTAATCAAAAACTCCTCGATGTCATCAGTTTAAAAAATTTTCCATGTGAGCGTATTAAAACTCCTTTCATTGTGAGCCTGATTCGTCGATTCAGACTTGATTTTTCAGGTTGATCACCGATAAGCAAAAGAGGGCGCTTAAAGCTCGGAGCGGCTTTATAAACAAGCATCAAGCTTATTTTGTATTGTATAACATGATGCTTGCTGCATCAAGAAAGCTTACGAGAAACGCTTATCTCGTAAACGCCTTATTTACATCGCAGGTGAAAAAATGTCACAGTCGTAGCTGTGTAATGCAATACAATTGTTTATCTGATATTTCGAACATTACATGAAGTTTTTTATTGAATGCAGCATCACCTGTGATTAACATAAATATCGATCACAAGCAAAAAATAAGTATGAATGCTACAGTCGAGTAAGCTCGAGAGTGAGATACCCGGTACCAAAGACTTTGTGCGTTAAATGAAATGATGAAGAATTCAATGTCATCATCCATAATTTCCCTATTATTCATATTTATTACGACAATAGCCGCGGGAGATAAAGGTATGGGAGTAGCCTACTGGTTTGCCCCGACACAGCACTCTGCTTACGCAAAATAAAGGTTTCAGTCCCCGTAACTTACGAAAACAAAATTTTTGTAATATAAATATTTTTACTTTTTTGCCTAAATTAATTGATTTATTTTACTTGTTTGTTTAATTCGTAATAGACACACGTGAGCCAATCTGATTTGCTGTTGATGTGCATTGACTACAATCAAAATATATTTATTATGAAAAAAAAAAATAATTAAATAAAAAAAAAAGAACATTCTTTAAAAAATATCGCCAAAAATCGTTTCCTGGATAGGGCTCAAACATGCGACTGTGTCACATGTTTATGTTCAGAATATACTTATTATATTCAGAAACCATATAGGATTTCTTATTTCCTTTTCGCTAACCAAAATGCATGACAGTATAGCTAAGAGGACGTTTTTTATGATTTTCAAGGGTGGAAGTGGAAATTTTAAAACAAACTTGACCTACGTGTAACAGATATGAATGTTGTCCCAAAATTTAATAGCTTTAGCGCTTACAGTCTCTGAGATCCAAACTCGAAAGCCATGAAAAACGTATAACTAATATATAGTCGTAATTTTTGGTTTAAAGTTAATTTATACAAAATAAATACATTTGTTCGTAAGTGCTATAAAAGAAAAAAAAAGTTTCTGTAAATGCTAAACTTCTGCAAGAACTACAGCTACTAGTCTTAGTAGCTCAATGCATATTGCACGCATGATGTTCCGAGCTGACTGATTTTTCTGCCGTCTGTACCGTCATATGTTTACTAATATGATCCAAACAGTGGAATTGAATTACATTTGCCCCATCGCACCACAGTCTAAAGTGTTCTTATACAATTAAAAACAAATTTGACTTACGATTAACTATCTGTACCTGGGTTTTCTAAACATGATCTCATTTATAGAGGCTAAATATGAAATATGAATATCTTGGAGTCAGATTCAAAATGTATGACTCGATAGATAGAAAAAAAAAGACGCTGCAGGATGAATTATATGTGGAATCACTCAATGAAATATGGTTTTAATGAAGAGTACCAAAAGCTACAATTAATGCTTATGCCAACTATTTTCCTATCTAGATCTATGTCTATTTTCTATCTATATGATGTCCTACAGTCGATACTAAATGTTAAGTCTTATTGGTATTGATTGTATATGTCCTCGATTCTGCCAAATTATTCTGCTTTCGTACCCCTATAAGTCACCCATATATTTAAAAAGTCCTTACCACCTCAGTACTTTCATAATAAAGGAAAATAGAAAAATAATCCCTGATCCAAAACTGATAATTTTTCAAGTTCTGCCGATTGTCTGCTGCGGTCATACTTAACAAACAGATGTTAATCAGTCGTTCTGAAGTCAAATTCTTCGTCATTCACAGGAATCTGTCATCAGTCCTCTGTTTTACTATACTATACTATATATACTATATAATGATCCTGCTAATATTGTTAAAAATTGCAAAATTCATATGCATGCTGATGACGTCAAATGTATGTCTCTTATTGAATGCAAAACTTATTTACCACCCAGCCTCTTTAATGTAATTAAAATGTTCGTAAACTTTAAAGCTGCAAGCAAACTAAAGCTCAATATAGTTCTGAATAATATAGTAAGATTATTAGCATGTTATAAATATAAAACTAACTCAGAATAACATTAAACCAAAGAGCTGGATTCGTCTCAGAATACATATTTTTACCTATAAAATTATATAATTATATATATCCTCAAGGAGAACTAACAAACAATACCTGCCTACGACATCGACAGACATTATTTGAAGCAAACTTTTATAGCTTCGCTATTCGTCTGTCGAATAATCTACGATATAAAAATAAGTAGTGGGCCTTAGAAGAAGATATCTACAAAGACTGAGCATAACCCAGCTAAATTGCAACAGAGAATCAAGGAAGAAAATAATTCTCCCTTGGACGTTGATGCACTGCGGTCAGTAAACTCAAGTGGACCTTCGATACCAAGCACGTGCTTGTTAAGTGTTAATGTAAGCGCGAAATAAGGAAGTATAGATAAAGGTAATGCGAGGAAACTATGCTACACCAAATAGTCTAATATGGCACTGCTCGATTGCTTGCTTGCATTTACTAAGTGGGTTAGGATTAATGCGTTTAGTTTAGGAAAGCTATATACAGATGATGTTATGTTGTACAAATCATTATAATTTGCACATAATACTCTAAAGGGTTTATGCAATTCGTAAGAAGTTCTACAATGGTGCAAAGCTAAAGGTAAATAGGACCGCGAAACAAGGTAAGTAGAAATTTAGCTGACCTAATAGTTCAGTACTCTCTACTTCACCACGGATTAGGTTATATAAGAAAGTGATGCCTAGCATCGTTCTACGGTTTGCTAAAGAAGGTAGATTAATTAGGAGAAGTCTGTTGGAATAGGAGGGTAACCTTAAGTTTACATCCCAGTTTAAGACACGTAGAGCGAAAAGTAATAAGTTCTTTTGAACTGATTCAATGCGTTTGCTATGAACATCCCACTGGGGACTCCAAACGCACGATCCGTACTCTAGGATAGGACGGACTAACGAATTGTTAAATTCTTCGTAACATAAGGGTCGTCAAATTCTTTTGACCACCGTTTAAAAAAACCAAGCACACCCCTGGCTTTATTCACAATTCACGAAATATGATCAATGAACTCAAGTTTAGGATCTAGGCGGATACCCAAATCTTCAACTAGAGTGATTCTTTCCAAAGAGCAGTATTTCAGCGTATAAGTCGCAAGCTTTGGAGTAACGCGTGAGAATGTCATCAGCTTGCACTTAGAGGCGTTCAGGTTTAGTAAGTTTGTACTGCACCATGTTTGAAAATTATTAAGATCTGTTTGTAACTCCGACTGGCGAGAGCCGTTCTTGTACTGCACGCAAAGTTTAACGTCGTCAGCGTACATAAGTACCCTTGAGTTAGTCAGGACTTTGGGCAGATCGTTAATAAATAATGTAAACAATAAGGGACCAAGATTGCTACCTTGCGGGACACCAGAGGTAACCCGAAGAACATTAGACAAATTATTTTTATAGAGGACCTTTTGCGTCCTGTCAATCAGATAACTCGATGTCCATCTAAGGAGATCAACAGGAATACCCAGTCAGTATAAATAACATCTGTCTGCGCATTTATTTGAAAGCCCTTATAATGAAAGAGGTGAGCTCCAGAAGGTTAGTTATCGTTGATCTATATTTAATAAATCCATGTTGACATGGAGAAATTACAGATTTACAAAGGTGCTGTAAATGAGGAGTAATTACTTTTTCGAAAAGTTTTAGAATGGCTGACAACTTGGAGATTCCTCCTTTTTTGTGGAGAGGAATAACGAATGATTCCTTCCAAATAAGGGGAAATTTGGAGGTATCTAAGGATAAGGTAAACAATTTTAGAAGGGGATTGCACAAGGCCTCGGTACAATACCTAAGCACACAGCCTGGTATTCCATCGGGACCCGGTGAATAAACCGGCTTGACGCGTTGAAGATCCAAAAGAAGTGAGCTTTCGTTTAAAATAAGACTGAAGATTAGGTTCGATTTGGTCATGGTATAAGAATAAGTCTGATTTAAGTCGAATGTCGACGAATAGGTTGTTTGAAAAAACTGAGCAAAAAGATCGGCAATTGCCTGATCCTTGTTTGCTTTTGTATTTTCAAATGAGAGCGAGAAAGGATGTGTAATAGGCTCACGCTTAGTGTTGACGAAATTATAGAATTGTTTTGGGTCCTGTAAGAACTGCAATGAGTTGAATAGTTTTTAATATACTGCGCGGTTAAGACCGAGCCACTAAAAAGCGAGAAAGAACAACTGGAGATCCCGAACGTTTAAATTTTGAGTAGAGGTGGACTTTATATTTTTGAGGCGAACCAACTCTTTGCTAAACCAGGGACGCTTGTTTGAGGTTGACGAATAGAATAACGGAACACATTCATTGAAAAAGGAATTCATGGCATTGTAAAAAATATCCATGGCATCAACCATGTCAGTGCACATGCATAGACCGGACCAATTAAATTCAGAGATTAACTTTTTCAGCCGCCTGATGTCCGCCCTGCGAAAGTAGTGTATTAATTTATTATATTAATAATTATTTTAATAAATAATAATAT
>VNKC01004104.1:0-109651 GCA_008042775.1 Drosophila pectinifera | reverse complement strand
TTTGGCTGTCATTCCATTTTTGGCCAAAATATGCTGTTAGGAAGATACGTATTTTTGGGTCTGAAAATCTGTTTTTAAAAATATTCATAACTCAGCCAAAACAGCCTTAATTTAAGTGCGGAAAGCATTTCTATGTTAGTTTTTATTTGGTTAATTAATCTGCATTTCAAATTTAGGAATTAACAACAATAAATTTTTTGTCAATTTTTCACAATTTTAATGATGGTACCCCTTATCAAATTTTCAAAAATCGACAAAAAATTTTTGTCTCCGTATTTTGAATACTTTATTCTTAAAAAATAAAGATTTTTTTAGCGAATCCAAAAATGTACGACATTTGGGTATCGGTTGATTTTTGGCCATAATATGAGCTCAAGAAGTCATCAATTATACGAAAAAACAACGCAATTACCTGTACAGCCTCTGCCTGTATAGCCTCTGCCTGCATAGTCTCTGCCTGTATAGTCTCTGTCTGTATAGCCTCTGTTTGTATAGCCTCTCCCTCTGTATAGCCTCTGCCTCTGTATAGTCTCTGGCAAAAAATGCAGCATACTGTTTTGGGTGCACTACAATTTTTTGGTGCAGCTGCCTGCTATGTGGTTCTGTTGGCCTGGTACCTCAAGTCAAATTTCAGTGGGATTTTCGTGGTCAAATGCTAGCATAGTTTGGGATGCACTGGACCAACTCACATTTACAGTTTGAGAAGCACTGGACTGGGTCAACCAAAAACCTCTCAAACTGTAACAGTGCTTCTCAAACTGTAAAGTTGGAATCAACCAATGCATGTCAAACTGTGCACTGGTTTTTTAAATTATATTCGTTATATTTGAAAGTGGTTTATGAACAGAGGTAACTGCTGCTAGGCAACGACCGTTAAAAACCGTTAAAATTTTGACAAATCGGACTTAAAAATAAACATAGCTCAGCCAAAACAGCTCCAATTTTAATTTGGAAAACAGTTCTATGTTAGTTTTTATATCGTTAATTAATCTGCACATTAATTTAAGGCATTTGAAAGAATTATTTTTTTTTCAATTTTTGACAATTTTAATGATGTAACCCCTTATCATTTTTTCAAAAATCGATCAACATTTTTTTCTTTGTTTTTGCCGAGTTTAATTTCTAAATAACTAAGAATTTAATGGCGAATCAGAAAATATACCCCATTTGGCTGTAACTCTATTTTTGGCGAAGCTATGCAGTCAAGAAAATAGGTTTTTTGGGTCTTTAAATGGGGTTTTTTAAAAAATTCATAACTTAGCCAAAACAGCCTCAAATTCAATTCGGAAAACGTTTCTATGTTAGTTTTTATCTGATTAATAAATCTGCATACCGAATTTAGAAATTGAAAACAAATTGGCGAAACTATGCAGTCAAGAAGATAGGTATTTTTGGGTCTTTAAATGGGGTTTTTTTTAAATATTCATAACTCAGCCAAAACAGCCTCAAATTCAATTCGGAAAACGTTTCTATGTTAGTTTTTATCTGAATAATAAATCTGCATACCGAATTTAGAAATTGAGAACAATAAATTTTTTGTCGTTTTTTGACAATTTTAATGATGTAACCCCTTATCATTTTTTCAAAAATCGACAAAAATTTTTTTTCTTTGTTTTTCCCATATTTAATTTCTAAATAATTAAGAATTTAACGGCGAATCGGACAGTATACGGCATTTGGCTGTCATTCCATTTTTGGCCAAAATATGCTGTTAGGAAGATATGTATTTTTTGGTCTTAAAATCTGTTTTTTATGTCCTAATTTGTGGGACAAATCAATGTTAAAAATATTCATAATTAAGCCAAAACAGCCTTAAATTCAATTCGGAAAGCAGTTCTATGCCAGTTTTTACGTAGTTAATAAGTCTGCATATTTAGCTTAAAAATAATTTTTTTTTTTCTTTAAATATTCTTACTTTTATTAGAGATTGTCACTGCAATCGTATCATTTGACCAATACTCCTCTGGAAGCCAGTCATTCGGGTTGAATGTAGCAGTGGATTCCTGGGGAATGGAATCGGAGCACAGTTCCGTATCTCCGATATATGAATGTATATATCCAGAGGCTCTGCTCTGTAAAGTAGGCAACATCCTGTCAGATGTGTCGTCCTGGCACCACTTACTACCAGCCTTGGCATAGCTGATGGATCAGCAGAGGGGTTCTCTTTTAAAGCATATTGATATTTACACTTCTGTTGAGTTTTCAAGGAATGTTTCTTTGTTAAACTAAAACCAAACTATAAACCAAAGCTCAAAGGGTATTTTTTAAAGTCCTATTCCCACATTTCTCTGAGGGTTTTCTTTAATAACTAGCTGTGCTTTGACTTAGTGTTATTTAAGGAGTTCCTCTGAATAAAATGTGCACTGGTCCTACCTGCTATTGTTCTAAGATGAACCCAGGAGTAGCTTCATGTGGAGGCCTAATGTCAGGGCCCGCGCTGGGGGGTACATGCCAACCCAGGGCGGGGGACTTGGACTTGGCTTAGGGGGTTCGCACAATGCACATGGCTAATCGTGTGAAGTATTCTTGGTCTTGGCTGATAGGCCGATGGTAATATGCAATTATGCAAAGTGCAAGTTCAACGGAAAAGGCCATGGTTTCGTTTCGTTTCGTTTTGTTTTGTTTTGTGTCGTGTTGGCTGTCGCCTCCATTGTCTCCCTGGCTGGCCTGGGACTGTGGCGAACTGCGGAGCACTGTCCTCCGCCGGCTGGCAGCTCCCATCGGGGCAATCATCATTTGCTGCTTCATTTGCGCGGTGTACCTGGCCTGCGGTTTTCGGTATTCGTTTCATTTAGTTCACTTTAGGCTCCAGCCGGAGCCAGCCAGCCCGCCCCGTTGTTCAATTATAATTAAATCTGTTTGTAAATATAATTGGTGGGCGTGCGACTGACATGGATGATGCAAGATCGTTGTTGTTGCTGCCAGAGCGTGATTTGGTTTTTGCAAATTAGAACAACGAACAGTGGCCACGCCCCAGCTGAGTCTCAGCGCCTCCAGTCCCCAGTCTCCAGTCAGTCTCCAGTCAGCCCCCAGTCAGCCCCCAGTCAGCCCCCAGTCAGCCTCCAGTCAGCCTCTTCCCTTCGAAAGAACACAGGGAAAAATATTAATTATCTGTACAAATAATACTCCTTACTCTTTTTCATTGAAATAATCAGTTATAGCTGCTTTGAGGATCATAGATTCCCTAAAAAATACAAAATGGTTAAGGTTCTTACTAGTTATTATGCATATTATACATATATTCCCCCTGTAAAGCCAGCATTACGTATACGCCCCGTATGTCTCTTCTGCTTTGGCTTTGGAGGCTACCACTTACCTAGAGATTCCCGGGCTGCCCGTGTAATAGTCTTTTAGGCCTCGGCATTAAAGAATCATTGTCTCAGTGGGCCAAAAAACTCCCAGGCCACCGCCAAAGCACAGCCATGGCCAAGTCAAGTCATCGCTGCCGTTGAAGTTGTCGTTGCCTCAGCGTGGATCCCAGTCAGTTAACACTTTTCACATGCCCTGCCCCGAACAATGTGGCCCCACTCATATATATCCCATAGGGGGGGCCACCAGATCGATGGCTATACTTTGACATCTGCCTACGGATGACTATTGCACACGTTCTTAGATAATACATCTGAGTCGGCCACTGGATTCGAGTTGAGAGCAAGCTTTTGGAGTTCAGAAGTTGAGGCAAAGGCTGTTCATGTAATCATTTGAATCTTTTACCAAATAGACTTTAGACTAATTACTTGATCTGTTCTATGGCAGAAGGGAATCTTAATAATAATAAACAGCTCTCTTAATAATAAAAAACAGAGGAGACTTAATCCCCAGAAACTTTTGGCAAGTGTATGCTAGTTTTGCGTTACATCTTGGGCATTGTGTCCCGGGCGAGTTGGATTGCAGAATCCACTCCACTCCACTCCACTCTCTAAGTGGCCACGCCACCAGCACCCCCAGAGCAGGCCAATCTCTGGGAGAGCCCCCGAACTCGGGACAGTTGGCGGCATTGTCTGGCCGAAAATCAAACAGATTTAGGTAGATCCGCTTGGATTTCTCTTTGGCGAGCTGAGTAGCTGTACTTGGCTCGAAAATAAGGCTAGGAAAGTGAAACCCCAACTGTTGTCGGTGACTCAGGCACGTACTGCTACTTGGCCTCAATGTTTGTCTAACTAAATCGGAGAACTGGCCTGGACTATATGGCTGGGCGGGCTGCACTTGGCTATTTGGCGTTTATGTTGGCCCATTAGCCGCGTCAGGGTCAAGTTAATGATTCAATTAGCATTTGTCATCATTGTTATTGTCTCTACTGCTGCGGTCTATAATTGATCCCCAGATCGTGGGAATATTGATAATGATGTGTGTGACCAGCGGCCACACCCCCTCCTTCGTATGTCGATCAATAGAGCTCCGAGTCAGCGAGGTCTACCTTATAAACATATATTAATATCAGGAGCTTATTTTGCACACAACTTAATCCTTTTTGAGTCGATGCTAAAAGATATTCTAGTTAATATGGCTGAGGTTTATTTAAACCGATTTTTAAATGTTAGTTATATATGAATTTAATGAGGTATATCCCTCTTATTATAAGTAACTATTTGAACTCGAAAAACTTTATTATAATTTGATATTTTAAGGGATATAGTAAATGAGATCTATCTCCCATAATCTTGTGCATTCCGCCATGTTAAACTTAAGTTCTCTGGCCTCTCTCTGTACTCCATAAATTACAGCGAGATTTAGACACGTTTAAATTAAAGGGCAATGCTTTGGATACCGGGTATGCTATAGTCTTACTTGTCAGTACTGATTCTTGAACTATTTATTTCATAATGAGGAAAGGTCCTCCGTATTTAACACTTATATTTTCTTTGAAATCATAATTCATGAATAGGAAACCCTCACTTTGTGCTCTTTAAATAATAATTAATAAATATTTAGCTTAATAATTAATAAATATTTAGCTATTAAAGCAGGAGGTACTTACCCCAATGTCCAGAATCCCATTCTACTTGGAAGCTGACCGGGTGATTAAGCCGAGATCCCTAACTGCTCTTGGCTCGTGGCATGCGTCATCTATGGATGGAGATGTTGCGATGTCTGCTGGCTGCTGGCTGGTGGCTCCAGCTTTGGAGCTCGCTCTCGCCGCTCGCCTCGGCTGCTCGACGGGATCGGTGGGTATAAAAGCGAGCGTCGGGCCGGCAGTGGAATCATTAGACAAGTGTCGAGCCGCGCGTGCGCAACATAGTCTCAGAGGAGGAGTAAGCCACCAGCGAACAGTTGAAACCACACACAGGCGACCACAACATGAAGTGCTTTGTAAGGATATTACCTTTGTGGATCCTGTGAAAAAATTCAATAATAACAACAAGAACATGGAAAATTAATCGAGAAAAAAGTTGTAAAAATCCCCAAAACTGGGATGTGCTGCCAAACTTACTAGTTTCTTTTTTTTAATTGTGTTTATTATCGTTTCGCGCAGTTGATCCTGTTAGCGACCAGCCTAGTGCTGAGTGTCCTGGCTGAGGACGCGCCGGAGGCTGACCTGGAGCAGGTGGCACTGGCATCCGAACAGGCGTCGGTGGCGGTGGCCGCCGAGGACCAGGTGGGCGCCGCCAGCAGCTATGCGCCGCTGCAGGAGAAGAAGCAGGAGAAGCGCTATGTTGGTGGATACGGTGGCTATGGAGCAGGGGGCTACGGAGGAGCAGGAGGCTATGGCGGCTACGGCTCCGCCCTGGGAGCTGGCTATGGAGGAGCCTATGGCAGTGGCGTGGGAGTGGACAGCTACTACAACCCGTACGGCTCTCGATCTCTGGCGGGACTAGGTGAGGGTGAGCGCTGGCTGGGCTTGGGGAGAGGGAGGAGTCTTAACCACTTCCAACTGAATGGCCACCTAACCTAACCTGTTCCCCTTCTCCTTTACAGATGGCGCCGGGGTGGCTGGATACGGCGGCTATGGCGGCTATGGCTCCGCTCTCGGCGGCTATGGATCCGCCCTCGGCGGAGGCTATGGCTCGGCGCTGGGCGGCTACGGATCCGCTCTCGGCGGAGGCTATGGCGGCGGCTATGGCGGCTACGGCGGCTCCTACAACTCGAACCCCTACGCGCTGTCCTACTACAACAGCCGGCTGGGCGTCGGAGGCGGCACTGGGTACCCGTACTACAACACCCGCTTCGGGGCCGGCGGCTATCCCTCCAGCTACTACACGAGCAACTACGGCAACAGCGTGGTGGGCGGCGGACTGGGGGCCCTCGGCGGAGTGCCGCCCATCGGATCCGGGTACAACTACGGGTCCGGCATCTCCGGCACCGTCTACTAGGCCAGATCCGCGTCCAAACCTAAGCCCAACGTTCAACATTTAAGCTAGTGGAATTTATTTTTTTTCTTCGATATTTTTCTAACTTAATTTTTATTAAAAGATGCTACAAAAAATCTCATCTCTCACATTTAAGTAGAGTCCTTCTCAGAGTTTTCAGAGGGGGTGTAGTCTCATTGGGGCGGCGGGTAGGCGCCGTGCTTGTCCTTGATCACCCAGAAGGAGTCGACGATGGCGCCGTCCTGGTCGTCGGAGACCTGCTCGAAGTGCAGGTGGGTCCCGTTGTGGGCCTTCAGGCGGGTGTAGCCGTAGTCCTGAAAAGACAAGAGTCAGCATTAGTTTCTCAGCTTTCTTCTAGGCGATGTGTGTGTAATAAGGGACTCCTTGTCGGAGCAGTGTAACCTACGTTGCTGTGGAAGGCATTCCATGCGGGCAGATCGTGGGAGAAGGGCTCACGCTGCTCCTTGCAGCCGGCGGAGCCTGTGATGATCTGGATGGGCGCCTTGGGATTGGTGTACGGCGCCTCCGCGCTGCCATTGTACACCTTGTAGTTGTAGATGGGCCAGAGGCGGGTGTAGAAGTGCTCGTGGGCGAAGAACTCCACGTCGACGCCGTGCTTGAAGAAGAGATCCTCCAGTCCGAACCACTTGAGCATGGGCAGGCCCTGGCGGATGTAGGTCTCCAGCTCGGAGTTGCAGTCGTACTCCTTGTCGTCGCTGCAGTACATCGGTCGATGACCGTAGGTGATGATCCACGGGCGCTTGGCCCGGTTCTCGGGCCGATTGGCCTCGGCCAAGTCGCGCTCCAGCCACTCGAACTGCTTGGTCAGCAGCTTCATGCCATAGCTGAGGAAGTAGTAGACCTCCGTGGAGAAGGAGACGAAGTGCACGGGTCCCAGGTCGAAGCTGTACCACAGACTGTCGAATCCGCCGGGCATGTTGAAGCGGGCGCGGTAGTTGGAGAAGTTGCTGCGGAGGAGACACACTCTTAGAGGCTGGCCACTGGCTTACTTCTAGTTCTACTCACTACTTCTCCTCGTGGTTGCCCGGACAGACCATATAGGGCACGTAGGCGGCCACCGACTCGATCTGGCGCATAAAGGCATCGCCCACGGCCGCGTTGGATGTGTCCATGTCGTAGGCAAAGTCGCCCACTTGGATGATGGCATCGTACATGCCCCGCTCCGTGTCCTGCTGCAGCCGACCCAGCGACTGGGCGTTCTCGTTGCCCATATCCCCGTAGATGGCCAGCGAGGGTGACCACTGCTCGCCGGCCGGCGGTGTCTTGAAGTGGAACACCGGCGACCAGCCGAGCGGGCTGCCGCAGCTATATTCATACCGGGTGTCCGGCTCCAGGTCCCTCAGCTCCACGTTGTGCACATACTGGCTGCGCTTCTTCTTGCCGCCGTCCACGAAGCGCTGCCAGGTGCCGTTCACGGTCGTCAGCTTGTCGGTGGCATAGTTCCGTCCAAAGTTCACCAGCGATGCGTTGGGGGAGCCGCGAGTGGACCAGGTGACCACAATGTCCCGGGTGGTATCTGCAAGGGATTATTGGCTGGGATTAGGATACAGTTTGATTGGCTTTTCTATATAGGTTATAGGTTGGTATATAGCAAGTAAGACTTCTTATTGCTGGCAAGGCATTTAAGTTGTTTGCTTTAAAGTTACATATAATTTTCAGAAGCTAAGGAGTTCCTTTATGGCAACCAGGCTGGCCAGGATCTCAAGGATCTCAACATAGACTTATCCCACCACGGACAGCAAGAGGAGTCGCACGGAATGTAGCGTATCTTCTCATCAGCGATTAATTACGAGTTCTGCTTATTTCGAGGTTACATTTCATAAGATCTGGTATATAATAAACGGTTTCTGTTTAGGATAGTGTATTTGAGAAAGATATATACGTATTTGGTTACAAAATATGCTCAGGGCTGCCAGATAAATCGCTGGAGGTTTGCAATCACTTCAAACTGCGTCCAAAATATAACACAAAATATAACACAGCGATTTCTGCGACAGCCCCGATGGATACACTTAGGTAGAGCTATAAGTACGTGTAAATACAGTTAAAAGGAGTGTGAATCCCCCAGCATAGTGTCAGTGTGGTGGTAAATATCACAAGGTGTCCTCCGTTCAGGGGTCAGGCGTAGGGGCCATGCTTGTCCTTGATTACCCAGAAGCTGTCGATGATCTCGCCCTTCTTGTCGTCGGACACTTGCTCGAAGTACAGGTGACTGGCGTTGTGGGCCTTCAGGCGGAGGTAGCCAAAGTCCTGGCTGTGATAGGCGCTCCACGGCGGCATGCGCTTGAAGAAGGGCTCCCTGCCCTCGTGGTTGCCGGCAGCCCCCGAGATAATGTGGACCGGGGCGCCGGGATTCACATACGGCTCGGCCAGCGAGCCATTGTACACCGTGTAGTTGTACATGGGCCACATCCGCTCGTAGCAGTGCTCGTGCGCCCACAGCTCCACGTCGACGCCGTACTGGTAGAAGAGCGGCTCCAGGCCGAAGATGTCCAGCATGGGCAGGCCCTTGCGCACGATGGTCTCGTGGTTGGCGCAGTCGTCGCCGTTGTCGTTGCTGCAGTACATCGGCCGATGGCCGTACGTGATGATCCAGGGACGCTGCCTTCGGTTCTCCGGCCTGTTGGCCTCGATCAGGTCCCGCTCCAGCCAGTCGTACTGCATCACAATCTGCTTGAGCCCGAACTGGGTGAAGTAGTAGAACTCCGTGCTGAAGCCGATGAAGTGCACCGGGCCCAGGTCGAAGCTGTAGAACATGTTCTCCGAGCCGCCCGGCATGCTGAACCGGTTAATGTAGTGCGAGAAGTTGCTGTGGAAACGAACCAGGCAGGATTAGCCAGATAGCAGAGCAGTCCCTCAGCCACTTACTACTTCTCCTCGTGGTTGCCCACGCACACCATGTACGGCACGTAGGCGGCAATGGTCTCCACCTGGCGCATGAACTCATCGCCCACCTCGCCGTTCTCCTTCTCCATGTCGTAGGCAAAGTCACCCGCATGGATGATGGCATCGTACATCCCGCGCTGCGTCTCCCGCTGCAGCGCCGGAAGCGAGGCGGCATTCACCACGCCCATGTCCCCGTAGATGGCCAGCGAGGGCGACCAGTTGCTGTGATTGAAGCGGGTACGGAACCAGTACGTGGCCGACCAGCCCAGCTCGCTGCCGCAATGGTAAAGGTAGGTGCTGTTGGGCTTCAGCTGGGACAGCGTCACCTGGGTCGTACATATAGAGCAAGGATAGAGGTTGGACTTGAGCACCGGTGACTGGACTCGACTGGACTCAGGCGTGAAATCACAGCCAGCTCAGCCCTTTGTCGCGAAATGAATCATTTTGAGTCACTCGAAATCAGTCTGAATCATTTTGGGCTGCAGGTGCGACTCAATCGGAGTGTAGTTCTGTTGGAGGCGATGCTACTCACGCGATGGATGTACTGGGTGGCCTTCTTGGTTCCGCCGTCCACGAATTTCGTGGGCATCTGCGCCGCCTTGGCCCTTTGATTGAGTCCATCGATGCCGAACTCGCAGCTGGATTCGTTGGTATTGTCGCGCGTGTTCCAGGTCACGACAATGTCGAGCACGGTCTCTGCAGGAGCACACACGGATTAACTACGAACTTGGCCACGTAAACCCACAAGAAGGGGAGCTATGCTACAACTGTCAATGCTTATCATGTAGATCTTCTTATGGCCAAATATATATAATAAATATTATCAGAAAGAATAGGCACACTTTCAGCAGTTCTTAAGCAGTTTATTGGGAGAGGGTTCCATAGTATAAGTAATGAGAGTATAGTCGGTTTCCCAGGACTATAAACAGGTATATGCATTCCCACAAATTTAAAAGGTCTACGTACTTCTAAAACCAATTGGGAACTTCGGGCAAGAGAAAGCGCTGAAGTTGCATTTAAAATGTTTAGAATGCAAGTAAAATAAAGGTATGTGTGGGTCCCCCAATGCGTCTTAATTATTTAAATTGGGCTAAGTTGTTGCATTCGGTGAATGCAAGTAAAATTTAGGTATGTATGGTGCTGTATGTATGCTTCTTAATTACTTTCATTGGGCTAAGTAGTTGCATTCGGTGCCAGTTCAGAGCCCTTACATTAAATGCTCTTAAATGCTGGGCTTGCAAAAATTGCCTAAGTTAAGGGTTAGGTTAAAAACCAGTTCCAGTTTGTTCGGGGCTGATATTCGGCCAGGGAATGTGCTTATAGACCACTCCTGGGGATGGCTATGTAGTTTGTGATCGAATCAGGTCGAGAGTCGAATGTGCGCGCTTCTAATACTGCCAGTTGCCATTGGTGCTTGTGTGGTGTGTTGCCTGGAGACTCCTTTAGCTTGGTTTGGTTTCATTTCAGGTTTCAGGTTTAAGGTTTCAGGTAGCTCAGTCCGATTGGTAGCTGCCGTGCTTGGACTTGACCAGCCAGAACTCATCGATGACGGCGCCGTCCTGGTCGTCGGAGACCTGCTCGAAGTGTAGATGGGTGCGATTGTGCGCCTTGAACCGCGTATAGCCGTAGTCCTGACTGTGGAAGGCACTCCACTCGGGTATCTTGCCCTTGAAGGGCTCCCGTCCCTCCTTGCAGCCGGCGGAGCCCGTGACAATGTGCACCGGAGCACGGGGATCCTCGTACGGCGAGTCCTTCAGCGTCCCGTTGCGCACCTCGTAGTCGTAGATGGGCCACAGCCGCTCGTACGAGTGCTCGTGCGCCCAGATGGCCACGTCCACGCCGAACTCGTAGAGCAGCGGCTCCAGGCCAAACATGTGGACGAAGGGCCAGCCCACCCGGGTCAGTGTCTCCGAGTGGGTGCAGTCGTTGTCGTTCTCATTGCTGCAGTACATGGGCCGGTGGCCATAGATGATGATCCACGGACGCTCCGCCCGATTCTCTGGCAGATTGGCCTTGGCCAAGTCCCGGCGCAGCCACTCAAACTGGAACACCAGCGACTTGACGCCGTAGTTGAGGAAGTAGTACACCTCCGTGCTGATGCCCACGAAGTGCACGGGTCCCAGGTCGAAGCTGTAGAACATGTTCTCCGTGCCGCCCGGCATGCTGAAGCGGGCCCGATAGTTCGAGAAGTTGCTGCACACACACACACGAGATTAGACACCTGCTCCTGCCTGCTCATCATCGCTACTCACAACTTCTCCTCGTGATTGCCCGGCACCACCATGTAGGGCAGATAGGCGGCCACCGTCTCGATCTGACGCATGAACTCGTCACCCACGCGCGCGTTCTCCGTGTTCATGTCGTAGGCGAAGTCACCCACATGGATGATGGCGTCGTACATGCCGCGCTGCGTCTCCTGCTGCAGTCGGGCCAGGGACTGGGCGTTCTCGTTGCCCATGTCCCCGTAGATGGCCACCGAGGGCGACCAGTCGGCCGAGCCGGTGGGCACCGTGCGGAACTGGAAGATCGCCGACCAGCCGACGGCACTGCCGCAGTGATACATGTAGGTGGCGTTCGCCTCCAGGCCGCTAAGCGTCACCTAATCGGAGGGGGTGAAACCGAAACCAACCATGAGTTCCTCTCTATCCACACGGATATTGAGTGTCTGAGTGTCGAGTGGAGTGGATGGGAGGTGGGCGTTGAAGGATCTATGCAATCTATGGAGTTTGTGGGCTTTTAAGCCACAGAAATCGCCTCTATGATACTAAATTCATTCAAATCAAGTCTCTAAGAGTAAGCAATAACATATTTTGGCTCATCATTTAAGATTTCACACTTTATAGCTTACTTTAGGCTTAATTTGAACTAGTTTCATAGAGGTTTCTGTGGCATTTAATAGATTTTCCAAGGGAAAAGTACTAGTGCGATTCCCAGGCATTCTCCATAGATGGCACTCCCGGAAACCCCTCCTATCCGCACTCTCTGTGGCATACCCGGTGGATGTACTGCGTGGCCTGCTTGCTGCCGCCGTCCACGAACTTGGTGGCTGTGCCGCGGGCATGCTGGGTGAACCGGGCCTGTCCGTCCGCCATGCGGCCGTACTCCACCACGCTGGCCGCCCCCACTTCCGGGTCCGGCGGCAGGCTGCGCGTTGACCAGGTGACGACTATCTCGCTAGCGGTGCGCTCTGATCCGGAGCAAAGAGCGTGATATCGGAACCGGAGAAAGCGGGGGAAAGCGGAAAAGAAAAACAAACTTGAGCAATTTCGTTGGTCCCAAAAAGGATGGAAAGAAAGGCAAATGAACCACAAACAAGAACTGTTTTCGTTTGATTCGATTAAAAGATTTCAAAACATGATAACATTTCACCTTTGGTCTGGTTTTAATGAGCGATCGGTTGTAGTTTCGCCTCACAAAATAGGTTTAAGGAAAGGAATTTCATTAATATTTATAAAAGGTGAAGGCAAAGTACAGATTTTACCTAGAAAAGTTATATACTTTCAACAGGTTCTACTGATTTGTAAGAGAAATAAACTATTACTCAAATGGGATTCATTTAAAAGGAAAATCAAATTAATTGAGCTTTGTTTCGATAACTAATTGGTCGACAATGACGATTCTTTGTCATCGGGAACGGGAGCAGGACCGTGGCACTATTAGTACCAAGACCAAGTGCTGCTATTTGCTGATTAAGTTCTATTGTTTTTAGCTGTATTCGCGAGTAGGCTCTGTTGTTATTGTTTTCTTATCGCTTCCCCCGAACAAACTGGAGCACAACAAAGCACGATGACGTTGGGATCGCATCGCGCCCTTAGCGATAAGGAGGCAGGCCCCACGGGGTGCCGGAGCCTAGGAGTGGGTTCGGGATCGGTATCTGGATCGGGTTCTGCCTTTGTTTGGTATTGCACGTAGCGAACGCGATCTTGGGGGGAGTCCCCTGATTAGGAGACCACTGCACTTCAAGAGCCAAATATTTATGCTGGCGGCTGTTCACATTTCTAATCACATGTCAAGTTAAGCAAGTTCAGGGGCAAACACGCAGTATTTACTTAAGGAACTATTACTAAATGATATCTTAGAGTAGTTCTCGAGCCTGAAACCCAAACAGCAAGGAATTATTCGAGTTTTGCGTATTGTGATCATTGGCTTGGGGGTCACTGATCAAATCGGTAATCAGAACTCATTGAATTATACATATATGTATATATATAATTAGCAAATTATTAGCGAGAAACTTGTTTGAGTTTGTTATTAACCAAGATGGCTAAAATGTAACGATTTAAAATCAAGAAACGGACTACAGGGTTCCATTTAGTTCTACCATTTTGAATTTACTTAATTTGTAAATGTCAAAGTGCATTTTCCGCTAACAAATTATTCATTTTAATTCTATTTTAGATGTCAGTCAGAGATGAGTTAAAGAGTGTAATTACAATAACAGCTTTGCCAGTGACACAACATTGCACTTGCGCTGGGCAGGGCGTGTGTCTGGCGGGGATTTGGAGCAATAAACAGGGGAGATAGCACCCGATAAACAACTCACGGGAATTGCGCACTCCCCCAAGCGGTTTGCAATAACAATAACAACTTAAATGCAACTTGCTCGGCGCTGGCCGCTTTACATAATGTATCGTACGACTACTCACTCACCTCCGAAGGCCAGATGCACTTGCTCCGGCTGATAGTGCACAATGTTGGGCGCCTCGTCCTCCGTCTGCTGGGCCTGGGCCTGGGCCAGTCCTGGCGCCGCCGCCGCCGCAAGAATCAGCAGCAGCAGGAAAAACTGCTGCATTTTGTTCGCTTTTGTTTTGGTTCGGAGTTTGGAGTCGCAGCAGTTAACTGCAGCTATAACATAGCCAAATCACACAACTGCGTCGTTGTCGATGTGTTGGAGCTTCGATGTGGCGATAAACGCTGATCCGGGATCGGGAACAACAGTACAAACAGTACAAAATGAGCACAAAAATTGAAATATCCAGCAATTTATATAGAGAGCAGTGCAGCAACAACAATAACAAATCGGGGCAGCAGTGTGACCCTGGAAGGAGGCCAAGGCAAATGCCAAAGCTATCGATCGGAGGCAGCCACACTGATTAATAATATCGATAGCTGAGCGATAGGAAGCGCGATTTCTGAATTCACTACTTGTAACTGAAGAAATAAATAATTTTTATTTTATTAATGTAATTAAGCTTTATAAAATCTTTGAATCAATTTCACTTACCTACAGATGCGCTTGCCTCGGCTGCTAGTAAGCGATTACTGGCCGCCTCTTCCTTCTCCTCCTTTATATAGGAGAGCTGGAGAGCTGTTTGACCAGGAGAGCAGTGAGACCAGGAGAAGAGTGAGTAATCGATCGGTGGGAGCTATCGATAGCTGAGAGAAAGAGAGCGCGACTTCTGAATTCACTACTTATAACTGGAACAATAAATAAATAAATAAATAGTTTGTATTTTATTATCATTTTAAACTTTATAAAATCTTTAAAACAATTTCACTCACCTCCAAAGGGCAGATGCACTTACTTCGGCTGATAGTAAACATTGATGGCCACCTCTCCCTCCGCCACCTTTATATACAGAGAAGTGCAACAATAACAACAACCACAACTGACCAGGAGAGCAGTGAGACCCTGGCAAGGAGGCAAGACAAATGATAAGAGTAATCGATCGGAGGCAGCTATCGATAGCTAAGAGAAAGATAGCGCGACTTTTAAATTCTCTCCTTATCACTGGAAATATAAATAAATAGTGTTTATGATATTTAATTATTATTTGTTGTAATTTAAAATAAAATTACACTACTTTATATTGCATAACCAAGCTCTAATTTTTATTTCTTAATCCATTAAGCTTAGATCTATTCTATTATTCTTGTATTTTCATTTAGAAGTATAAAAACCAAAGCTACACATCGGCGAGATAAACCCGAATTGCAATTAAGAGTTCAGATTTTACAGTTTTCATAGATTCGCTTTATTATTTAACAAAATGCTTGGAGAATGTCCGGCGAATGGAGGTCACTCTCAGAGAGCTAAATGAAGTTGCGCCCGAATCGGGACGGAATGCTGGAAAAGATATAGTTTGTCTGGATTATTTGTTCACATAAGCCCCTTCTTGCAATATACATAGAGGAATATATATAGAGTAAGATACAGATCGGATACAGATACAGATGTGTGGGCATAAATACAGGATAACAACAGGGAGAAGGATACATGGCTTTAATAGTACGTAACACTAGGATAACTGGTAATATATAATATATATAGATATGTAACATTATCATAACAACTAAGGACTTTTGGCAGCCTTATCGACTATGTGGGATACAAAAAAACAACAGTTGGGCGAAGCAGTCGCCCTTGACATGGATATGGATACATATAAGATATGGAGTTGGCAATACATCTTACGGATTATGGAACTAACTACTTCTCGCCACCGGAGGCACCTCCACTTCCACTTCCGCTTCCGCTGCCATTGCCTGGGCCAGTGCCCGGACTCGATCCGGCGCCCGTGCTGGGCATGCTGCTCTTGCGCTGAGCCTGCGAGATCTGCACGATCCTCGAGAGCGGTGAGTGGGTGCTGCTGGTGCTGAGTCTCGTGCCCGCTGGCAGCGGCAGTAGTCTCTGTGCCGCGGCTGGCCCAGACTCCTCGGTGACTCCGCCAGCCGCTGCGAGTCCGCCGGTGGGCGAGGTGGGTGACAGTTCGCGTGCCAGCGGCGAGGGGCGCAGCGAGAGGCGTCTCTGGAGCGCCGACTGCGAGGAGGAGGAGGTGGAGGAGGACGGCTGCTCCGCCAAGCTGGCGCCGGGCGGTGGCGCCTGGCCGGGTGGGATCTGCAGAGCCGTTGGCCGCACGCTGAAGCGTCGCCGGAACTTGCTTTGGCCCGAGGTGGCGTTCGATGGTCCGGAAACGGAAGGCTGGCTGCCGCCTGGCCGTTCGGTATAGCTGGGCGGGGGTTCCAGGAGGGACCTGGCCGTGGAACCTGCTCCTACAGCTCCTGCAGCGCCTCCTCCGGCTGGCGACATGGTACCCACAATGGTGGAGCGACGGGCGTACAGCCGATTGGCTGCCGCCGCCTGCAGGACCCTGGTCTGGTCGCCTGCAAAGAGCGAGAGGATTGGCGGCAGCTGCGGCGGATCCAGGCCCGCATTGCCCATCTTGCGCTGCTTCCGGCTGCCCCTCGAGTTGGAGGCCATCGCCTGCTGCATCTGCTGCTGCTGCTCGTCCAGAACGGCGCGGGTGTGCGCCACCTCCAGGGCCCGAATCAGATCCGCTATGGTGGTCTGCTCCAGCACATTCATGTCCTTCTCGGAGGTCACCGAGAATATGCTGCTGCGACGCGGTGGCGAGGTCACCGAGCTGACGGAGGCGGACCCAGTGGCGGGGAAGAGGCTGCCGCGGCGAGCGGCCGCCGCCGCCATGGCCGCTGATCCGGAGCCACTGTTGGCCAGGCTGCCGCGTCGTGTCTGCATCTGGGCCAGGGCGTGAGCGGTGGGCGGGTACATGCTGCCGCGACGGGCCGAGATCGCCGGATTCTGGGTGTAGATGCTGTCGGCTCGCCGCTTGCCACCGGCCACGCGGCGCTGGTAGGCTCCGCTGCTCGCTCCTGGCGCTGGCCCGGCACCGTCTTCCATCTGGAAGCCCAGGTTGGTCAACCCGCCGCCGGCGCCGGCACTGGCCAAGCTGCCATTCGACTCGAAGGGCGGCGGCGGACCGCGGCCATTGCGCAGATACGACTGACTGGAGGATGCCGTGACTGTGTTGCTGTGGTAGTCCAGCGGGGACCTGGGCTGCTGCTTGGAGGCGATGCCCTCGGGCACCGACACCACCGACAGCTTGCGCTCCACATCCTGCGAGGGTCGCTTCCGCTGGAAGGGGAACAGGCGCCGCAGGCCGTCCGGCATGGAGAACCTCTTGACGCGCTCCGCGCCGGTCGTGGACTTCTTGAGCTGCTCCTCAAAGGTGTCAGGTTCCAGAGGGACCATCGCGGGACCCTGCTGGCCACTGTAGCGCTGATTGAAGGCCTTCTGGATCTGCTGGTTGTCGCCACTCCACGTCCACTCGTTGTGGCCGGAGCGCAGCGGACGTTCGCTCTGCCAGCGCGGTGGCTCCAAGTTGAAGTCGGAGCAGGCACGGGCCCGGGGACGTCGCGGCGAGGAGAACTCATTGATGGTGGAGAAGGACCACTCGCTGGCCAAAATCTGAGAGTCGGAGAAGCCGTGATAGCCACCACAGGACGCAGCATCCTCCTGGTCCGCTGGCGGCGGCTTCACCGTGGCCAAGGCACTGACCACCTTGGCCAGCAGGTCGGTGGTCTGGCGGTAGGCCTCCGCCTGCTCGAACGTCTTCTCGCGGTCCAGCTTGCTCAGCTCGGTGTCGGAGCTGGCGTGCACCATGATGCCGGCGTCCTGCTGGGCGGCGGCCAGCTCGGAGCAGACTGAGTAGGCCCGCTTCCGGCTCGAAACGGGGGCTGGTTCCACGCGGTACATGGTCAGATCCGGACAGGAGGCGGAACGGGGCAGCTTGTAGGCGATATCTATGTCGGTGTACACGGGCTGAGATGGATTAAAGATCGAGATCATAGTCCCATCGGGTTTCAGTTGCAGATCAGCGTGTGGTGGTGTATAGTTGAGTTTTGGGTTGGTGTTTGGACATGTAAAGAGAGGGGCTTGCATTAGTGTTCGGTGGTCAGTGGTGGCTCTGTCTATGTGGGGCTGATCTGGGCTAGCACTGTCTATATATCGGGAACGGGTAACGGGGATCGGAGGTCCGAGATCCGAGATCCGGGCTCTACTTACGTCTGCCGCTCTTCTCTTTCTGCTCAGCCGGAGCCTTATTCTTCGGTCTCTTTCTATTTCCCTTTCGACAAAACTAGAACAGAGAACGGCGGGGAGCCATGAGCATCATTCAGGGCTTTAACTTGGTTAACTTGGCCAACAGGAAAGTGGGAACGTGGGAACGGAGTGGTGGACACCGCTTAGTAAGACACGTACGTAGGGGGGGGTTAGACATTGAAGGCTAACAACATTCCCAACATGAAGGGGAATCTCTCTGTGAGGTCAATACATGTTTTCTATGCCTAATCATTAGTCAATCCCTTGAACGATACTTCTATGGGGTTATCTTTTCTTAAAGAAAATGAGGTATAGAATTACAGACCAGTTAGTTGTACAGCTATAGTTTAAGTAGTTACTAACAAGTCTTACAATATATTTGACATTATTCCCAACATGAAGGGGAATCTCTCTGTGAGGTCAATACATGTTTTCTATGCCTAATCATTAGTTAATCCCTTGAACGATATTTCAATGGGGTTATCTCTTCTTAAAGAAAATTAGGTATAGTATTACAGACCAGTTAGTTGTATAGCTATAGTTTAAGTAGTTACTAACAAGTCTTACAATATATTTGACATTATTCCCAACATGAAGGGGAATCTCTCTGTGAGGTCAATACATATGTTCTATGCCTAATCATTAGTTAATCCCTTGAACGATACTTCTATGGGGTTATCTTTTCTTAAAGAAAATGAGGTATAGTATTACAGACCAGTTAGTTGTATAGCTATAGTTAAAGTAGTCTTACAATATACTTGGTGGTGTTAGTCTGGTAAATAATATATGTAATAAACCCAGTTATAGTCCTAATAACTCTGTGAACCACTTGGGTCTAGAGGAAATTTATGATAGTTTCTGTTAAATGGTACTCTTAAATCAAAGTAAGTAGAAACCCATGATTATTCAGTTATAAGTATAAAGAATACATAGTCTAGTGCTGGCCCATTCGGTTAATAGTGGTGATGAGGACACTCGTCGTTCGTTTACCTTCACTTTGAGGATGTAGAGCTCGTGGAGCTTGCGGCGGAAGTTGCTCACGTCCTTGATGACGCCCGTCCAAATGCGGTTCTGGGTGGCCATGATATTGGAGGACATCTGCTGCTCGAAGTACTTCAGCTTCTTGCTCTGCAGTCCCCTGTTCAAGCCGAGTGTCCCGAATGAGCAATGGTTGGTGGTGGTTTGGGTTGAGAGAAGGGATACAGATTCGGTTAAGGGCATGCAGGACACGCAACGCAACGAAGGGCAACCCCGAGGACATGCAGTGGACAACCACTTACCGGGTGATGAAGGTCATGATCATGACCAGGTAGCCCAGCGAGAAGATGAACCACACAATCACGAAGATCTGGTAGACCACGAACCAGCCGCCAAACTCACGGGGCTGCAAGAAGGATTAGAGTCTAAATTAGCATCATCCTGGCCGACTTGAGGCACCTGAGCTCACCTGGTTGGGTCCGAAGGTGGGCACATAGTCACCGAAACCGATGGTGGTGGTGGTCACATAGCTGTAGTACAGCGAGATGGAGTACGGCCAGTTCTCGAAGTAGGTGAACACCCACGAGGGCAGCAGCAGGAACAGAGCAATGCCCGGTATCAGGGCAATCACCACCGTGGTGATCAGGCCCAGCTGCGGCGGTACATAGTGCTTGTTGGTGGACAGCTTGTACTCCTTGTACCGCCTGTATATCGCCTCAAACTGGAAGAGGGAGAGATATGCATTAGGATTGGCTCTCTTGGGTTAAGCAGGACTACCCACCGTTCGTCCAAAGTACTCGCCGAGGCCGGCGAAGAGGATGCCATTGACGGGGATGCCTATCACCGAGTAGGCTATCATGATCATCCGGCCGGCGAAGGTGGTCGGCGATATGTTGCCATAGCCCACCGTGGAGCACACGGTGAAGGCGAAGAAGAAGGAGTGGTAGAAGGTCCACGTGTAGGGTATGTCGTGCTCATCCTTGGTGTAGTCCGTCACCGGCTTCCCGCAGTAGTCCGAGATCCGCTCCAGAATCTCGTTCTGCGTGCTCACATTCTTGTTGGACAGCTCCTCCAGCAGATAGGCTGCGGAAGACCGTAAATAAAACCAAGATCAAGATAAAGCCAGTGCCCGATCGGGCGTGAATTCAAATCGAATTTAATTGGGGCCCCGCTATAGTTCCGATCCGGAAGCTAACCTTCCACAGCAAAAGCTTTCCGCTTTCCGACGGAGAACAATGGGCCGAAAAATCCGAAATTGATTCCAACGCGACGCTTTCAGAGATCACTGATCGCCACCAGGCAGTGGCCCTCCCCCGACCCACGTGCTATACTTTACACTGAAACAATCGCTGGCCCCGGATCGCTGATGAGCCGCGATCACGATCATGACCTGACCCGGACGCTTGATTGAAATGCGCTGGGGGAACGACCCCTCGGCGGGAGATGTATATCACCATAGTCACTAAACTGCTAGATCGTGAGACAGACAGACAGGCAGACACTTTGACTTGTGGCCTGACCTTACCCTCAAGGGAAGTTGCAAGTATCTATCTTGTATATATAATATTCAAGAGGGGTTATCTAGCAGCTACTGTTCTGTCATTATCAGTTAGTCAGTGATATAACCAAATCGAAGATCGATTAAGCGATTGAATAACCCAAATGTACAGGGCAGAGATTGCGATTATCAGGCCTGCTTTGTGGGCTATCAGTGAATGCTTACAATTTATTCGATGGAATTCATTCAGTCTCAACCACTAGAGATCCTCCTCCAGCTTCGGCTCTTATCAGACACTTGGCAAGATCGAGGCCAGTCTAACCCTTATGGCCAAGTTCATCAGACTCGTGTGGAGGCGAGCTGCTGCAATCATTCAATAAACCTCGTACCTCACCCGGGAGTGAGCCTCCACCTGGGGTAATCTTTTGGCGAATTGCATAATTCAATAAATGCGGCAGATTCCACTCAGATGCCACTCTCACCCAGCACTCACTGGGGGACACAATTGGGGGCAATTCAGGCATTAACTGGCTCGCCGTCAGAGTCACTATAGTCACTATATATCCACCATATAAGACCTGAGCGGAGTGGGGCCGTTGCAACTTAATCGCCTTTGTGGTCCGGAATCTTGATTGCCGGCAATTTGTTCATAGAAGTCGATCTTTATCTCGAGTTCTTGCAATCCTCTCGACTCTGTGCCGGCTGGATTCCCTGAATTCCATGGCCTTTATGCCGTTTATTCTGATTATCTCTGTGATTGAGTGCGGCCCGGAAAAGTTTGTGCAAATTGATAAATTAATTTAATTAAAGCTGAGAGCTGACAGCTGCTGGACCGCAGTCCAACCGGGGTCGAGGTCGAGGTGCAGATGCATCTTAGATACCTTAGGTGCCTCGATAGGATATATTGAGAGGAAGAGAACTCCTTAGAACTCCTTGTTTACTACGAAGAATTAAAGTACTTATGGTTGGCAAGCCTTTAAGGCTTTATAAATGCTTAAATGGGTTTACTAGGTAGCCCCTTGTGGCATCCTGTTTACTCCCTAGCTAAAAATAGAACACAAATTTACATAGAACTCTAGTTTCCTTGCCAATTAATACCCTCAAATCCCCCTGAGTTGGAGTCGGAACTTATGGCAAATATAGAGTAAATATATATTACAGGTAGAACCCTAGTGAACCATCCCCCTTCTGGCCAACTGATCAATCACTTGTGGCCTGGGAAAGGTCTTCGCCGGATGGGAGACCCCTCCCTCGGCGTCATCGCTCGGCCAGTTACCTTATCGGGTGTCAAATGGCTCAAACGCCAACATCATCACATGTTTGTGGACACTTGAAAGTCATCGGCGGGCCAGCGGCGGTCACAGTCATAGCCCCATGGACTCAAGTGTTGAGTCGGCCGTAGCCGGGCAGTGATTAAGGTGACTTTGTCCACTGGCTCAGGCCTGCTTACATATGCATACAAATAGTGACATGACAAGTGCCGGTGGCTCAGCCGCGGACTCTGGGGGTATTACTGGGGGCTCAGGAGGCCTATCTAGCCCACGCTATCGATGGTATCGCTTAGGAGTATCCTCCGATCGTGGACAGTTCCGGATAGTTTGCTACTCCGATCACCGATCACCGATCGTGTAGAGAAAGCCTCCGTTACGATCCCCACACGTCTTGGGTCGATGGTTACTAATTAGAGCGTTTATGGGTTATTTATTCGCATAATTAGCACATTTTATGTGCTGTTTAAATTCGGATTTATTGCAATTGAGGAGGCATAAAAATAAATACATCCGAGACACTGTCGGCCCCGACTTGGCGTCGATATAATCGCACGGCGATCTGGCTAGCTATAGGTGTGTGTGTTGGAATATATATATATATATAGAGGTCGCACTGTCTATAAGGCAAACAGCCCTGATTGCCCCAGACTTGTGGAGTCGTAAAGCCCACATTTACGCACGTTTTGCCAAAAAAAAAGTAAACTAAACCCAAGCCAGACATTAGCAATAATCTGGGAGGGGGATTTTGGACTCTAAATGAAAATTTGCCTTTCGGATTGGCTGCTAAATCTTTCACTTAACATCTCTTCCTCGGTTCAATCTGGGTTCTATTTTTGGCTGGTAACTTCCCGACTGATTATGATGATCCTAGGACCTTAAGGTAAGAGCTTCCTCTCATAACACCTCGGCCAAGAGGGGCTTTAACATGGAGTGAGTGGGTCTAGACTCTTTAGGCCTTCCAGCCAAGTCGTGGGCGTTCATTTAGTTTGGACAGATCACGCGGATTACCCATGACTCTATGGAAAATAGATAGTTATAGATAGCGGTAGCTCACCCACCGTTGATCTCGATGCGCTCCTTGAGCTCCTCGGCGCGCGCCTCCTTCTCCTCGCCGTGCTCGATGTGGTAGTAGATGGCCGCCCCGAACAGCAGGTAGGATATGTAGAAGATGAGCAGCAGGATCCAGCGGTTCGGCGACATGCTCGGCGGGGAGTCGGTCTACCTGCAAGGACACTAAAGCTACAGCTACAATCTGCAGAAAGCCGGCTAAAGGTGGGTCAGGTTAAGGTAGAGTTCGAATCGGAATCGGAATCGGAATCAGTATGGGGAATCGAAGGCGAATCGTTGTCTTTATTTACGTCTGTATCGCCGCTAATCGGAGCTGGATTGCGAGTGCTCAAGTGCCGGCTGTTTCTATATGTGTGCCAGATAGCTAAGAGCTGATATCTGCTGCTCTACGGCCTGCTGTTGGGTCTTATGGGTCTGTCATTAACTGAAGATGAGCCCTCTGGGACATGTCTAAATGAAGTCTGGTTTAACATCATAATCTTGGAAGATCTTGAAGAGATAGAGGTAGAAAGGGACTACATGGAGTTCATATATCTAAGCTAGACTTTAGAGACAAACAGAGCCTATTCGAATACATATTTCAAGAGCCTTAACTCCAGTTTAACATCATGATCTTGGGAGATCTTTAAAAGATAGAAAGAGACTACAGGGAGTTCATATATTTAGACATACAGAGCCTTTCAAGAGCTTTAACTCCAGTTTAACATCATGATCTTGGGAGATCTTTAATGAATAGAGGTAGAAAGAGACTACAGGGAGTTCATATATTTAGGTTACACTTTAAAGACAAACAGAGCCTATGCGAATACATATTTCAAGAGCTTTAAATCCAGTTTACCATCATAATCTTGGGAGATCTTTAAAAGATAGAGGTAGAAAGAGACTACAAGGAGTTCATATATCTAAGCTAGACTTCGAATACATATTTTAAGAGCTTTAACTCCAGTTTAACATCATTATCTTGGAAGATCCTTAAGAGATAGAGGTAGAAAGAGCCTACAAGGAGTTCATATATCTAAACTAGACTTTAAGGAGAGCCTATTTGGATACATATTTCAAGAGCTTTAACTTCAGATTTCTTATGGGTAAAGCGGCTTGCTTCCCCTGTCAGTGGGGCCTTCTTTTTGGATTAGTACGAGCCTCCTCCTTGTCCAGGCTCACACCTATTGATAGGTACACCTGTAAAGGTGTATATCATATCTCCCTCCAGGGCATTGCTGCTAATTTTCCGCGACTGTCGCGCAGTGCAAACTAGTCCGCTAACGATTAGCAACCGCCGCAGACATCGCCCGTGACTCCCGGGTCCCGGGTCCCTTATCTCCGGAGTACACCGAGTGGAATCAGAGGGGAGCGGAGTCCAGGTGTCAAGAGCTGTGCCGCAATGCCAATTAGCGATCGCGAATGCAAAGCGTTGACAAGCCAGGTTGCAAAAAACAAACCCCAAGCAGGTGTCAAGTGTTTGGAGTTAGTCACTGGAGTCCTTGAGTCGGCATCGGCGAAGCATCATAAACATAGCTGCCTTTGGACCCTAAAGGTTTCCTAATCGGAAGCCATCATCCGGGGACCATAAACTTCCGTAAGACGCCAGCTTTAGACCAAAAGGTAACGTGATGAAATTACTGAGAGCCAAGTTATTATAGGTATTGGCAACTGATTGGCTGCTAATGGGCGATTGATGGCGGGGAAAGTTCTTACAATATCGTAAAGATAAAGGCCTTAAGTCATCGACGCTGGCGGTTCTTGCAGTATCGTAAAGATAAAGATACTGTCGCCGTGTTCGGCCCTAATGAGTTCATGTTGGGGTAGCTCGTGTGTGGACCTGGGGGGGAATCCCCCGAAGCCAGATTCACGTGAATCGTGGCCGGACTTATCTCTCCCGACTCCGCTTAGATCGTAGTTATGGCTATCTGTATCTGGCAGAGACTCTTCTCATTACACGCTCTATAACATGGGGACAACTCGAATTGTTTATTTTCCCGCTGTCCCAGTCAAGTGATCCCTGATAACGATTCTTGGTTTTAATTATTATTATCGGCTCTTTACCGTATAATTTCTATTAAATTATCTATGGAGCAAGTGTTGTTTTTTCCGCATTTCTGCGGAGTTCGGGGTGCGACTACAACAATTTGTTAACAATTTGTTAACAATAAAAAATCAAAAATCGCCGTCTACGGGGCGCGTTCCTCGAGCACTGACTGGCGGCGATGACGCCGTTCAATGGAAGTCTTTTCATTTATTGTGTTCCTCTTTTTATGTATTTATTTATTCCGAACAAACATTTCGATGACGCTCTGCGTTGCCCAACGAACTTTTTAACGCTTTTTTTTGGTTTTTGGGCTTGTCCCAAGTGGAATTCTTTGCGAGTGGAAAATTCTGCGGAAGTCAAAAGAAGGATCTTCCTCTGGGCAGTCAGGGAGAGGAAGCTCTGTAGTCACAGGCTTTGAAGTATGATATTTATGATATATGATATCCTCCTGAGCACTTCCGGAAGTTCCTTGATAGAAACCTTCACTGATCGCATAGATCATAGATCATTGATCGCTTTTCTCTCCTCATCAACCCCAAAAGACCTTCAAGGGAGACGTGAAAATTTCGTGCTCACCCACACCTAATCGTAAAGCCATAAAATGGACCCAATCTTTATCAAGCCGAACCCAAATCACAAAGAAATCGACAACAATAACACTGGTAAACACTCGATGATCATGTAAATGAATCCAGTCAATGTTTGACGTCAAGTGTGGAGTGTAGACAACAGAACATTTAATATGGCAATAAAATCGTTTACTAATTGATAACCAGCAGACTCCGATTCAGATCGGGGGCAAGTGCCCGAAATAGCCAGAGGATCCATCGGATGGTCATGTGGATGCTCTGAGAGGCAGAGAGGCAGAGCTATCCTCGGTTACGTGGAGGATAACTGGGCTGACTCTTATGCAGTCGCCGTAGACGATATGTTTGCACTGAGTCGTCGTGTCTTATGTGAAACAAAATTATTAAATACAAAAATATTTACATATACCGACGCTAAATAGTCGTATAATCGATAATAAACAGCGGCAACGGCAAAATGAACACGTTTAGTAAATAATCGCAAAAGTTGTCGAGCGTCAAGAGCCGTGCTTTATTTCTCACTTGCCGGAACGGGCTACGGGAAAAAATGGGGCCAGGGAGATGGCGGAAAATCTCGAAGAGAGGCACAAGAATCGCTAGCATTGTCTCTCCGTCCGGGAGTCTGAAATCTGTAAAGCTGCCTGGAAATACCAGACATGCCTACGTCTGAGGCTGATGAGGCTATTGGGAGCTAATGATGACATTGTTTTACAAGCCGGGGGCGGTAGCAATGGTTAATTGAATTGCGATCTATCAGTGTCGCCGTCATGTGTCTTAGTTCCTGCTCTGGGTGCTTGGTGCTACTCCTGCGTTGATAAGACTACGACCCAGAGCCCATAGCCCAGAGCTAAACACAGCAATTAATAACTACAGTTGGAACTAATTTTGGCCGATAAATAGGGGGTTTGATTCAAGTTCAATTCAAGTTCAAGGGGGGAGTCCTTGTTCCTCCTCCTTTGAGGTCTAGTCAGTCTACTCTCTACTACTACTCTTTCGGAAGAGAGCCAGCCTTCTTCATCGGGCACCAATTGCTTGATATATGATAATGATATGGGAATGTTCTCACCAAACCCTGGTGCGTATTAAAGAAGCTCAAGTGTTAGTCACTCGGTCACATGTATCGATGATTGCGATATCCCGCACCTCACCCCGCTAACTGGGAACTGACTGACTTACTGACTGACTGGCTTACTGGCCGATTGACGGACTAAGGAGGATCACCGGCTCTGGGTCCATATTTGTTTATAGAGAAATGCCGAAAGGCGCTCGCGGAATGATGGATGAAGCAGCGGGGCGGCAATAAGCCTAAAGCCAACGCAAGACGCCTTGAGCCCTGCTGCCTGCCAATCGACTGATCGATAACAGAGGCAACCGTTATAGCTCCGGCTAACGGTTAATTCCGACTGGGTGCGCGCGTGTTTGTATTGGCTTTGCATATGGCAACAACAGTTAAGCAAACACTTTGCCCAGCGAAACAATTTCGTTAATTAAATGCATTCAGCGGATCGTTTCATTCATGCCACACACAGAACAGATCTAGATACTGGGCGGTGAGCGGCACAGATTGATTGATCGGATTAAGAATAAGCACTGCAAAAAAATCGAGGCCCTAAGCCATAAACTTCAATTTAAGGACCATAAAATAGTGACTTTATACATTTAAATATCCTAACTAACTAACAAGGTAATAAATAAAATGAATGACTTTTTCGAAATAAAAAGTGAAAATGTAACCTTTTTCTGTTTTAAGTCTAAAAGAAACAGATGTAAAGTTCGGTATCACTAGAATATATTCCTACTTTAGGGATAATATTTTAACCAAGGATTTCAATAGAACTTAGCTATTTTATTTCAAATAATAATCACAAAAAGGGCAGAATTATTTCCCGAATTTTTCCGTTACTGGAAACTGTAGTCTTTAACCGTTATGGACTCTTTCGCGTCCCACTCAGATAAGCCGCGGACCAAAAAAACAAGATGACCACAACAACAAGAGAGATGCGATAATAAAAATAATTTCAAATAATAATCACAAAAAGTGCAGGATTCCGTATTTTCCTTACTGGAAAGCTGTGCAATTAACTGTTCGATTGGGACTCTCTTCAACAACAACACGGATGCGATAATGTCTGCACCTCAGTGAACTGCGATCAGTCAGCACTTTCGTTCTTAATTAATTAATTTAATTGATGGATTAAAATTCACACCGAGATCCGCTTCGATTCCACTGATCCTCCCCTCCTTCTAGTTGCACTCTCAGGATATACCCACACTCAGAAATGTTGGTTTGAAAAAAAAAAACACTCGAAAAGGACCGTAATGTTTCTTCGCACTCCTTCGCGTTTTTGAGTTGGGCGTATGTGGCAAGTGGGAATGAAAATCGCGAAAAATCAAAGAGAGAGCTGAGCGATCGCGTTCCAGGACCGTTACCGTTAAGCGGCGCACGCTGAATTGAAGCGCTGCAAGCACTTGGTTGACACTTTTTGTTAACGGTGACGGCGGCGGTGACGTCGCTCCGTCGCTTCTCGGTTCCCGTAACCGTTCTGATTTAAATGGAACGCTCCAAGCTCACGTCTGTTCCCAGTCTCTGCCGGCGCAGGCGCTGCCGTCGGCGTCGCTGCCGTGCCCTGTCCGCGAACCGCTATTTCAGTTGCTCTTCTTTGCGTTTCTTTCCCTCCTCGCCTTTTTGGTCACTTTCCAGCCAAGCTTGGCTCTGCCGTCTCCTTCTATTCCTGCACTTTAAGGCGGAACAAAGTAGGGGGAGGGAGGGGGAGAAGAAGGAGCGGCAAAGGAGCACTACGACACGTTCCGCGACGCCTCCATCATATGACTGGCAACAAAAACATAGCAAAACACAACACAGCACAGAAACTGAATCAAAATCCGCGAGTATTAGCACTCGAAAAAAAATCAGAGCAGCAGCGGCGGAGAATGCAGAGCGGAAAAGCTCGGAAACACACGGCAAACGGTATGAAACGGCGAGCCGGAGCGACCGAGACGAAAGCGAGCGCGGCATTAAGTGTAATTGTCCCACCTCCTTTAACTGCCGATCGTGCGTGCCCCTGTGTGCGTATTAGTAGGTGTGTGTGAGGGAGATCTCTAGTCCGGCACTCACTCACTTTGGAGCTCTTCGCTCTTAGCTGGCTGAAAGAACAAGACAGATCGAAATCACTCAAAAACCGCTCGGTTTTTGCTGCTGTGGGCGTTTGTGTGTGTGTGTGTGGTAGGAAGGAGAGCTCCTCCCCCGCCGCTCCATCGCGCATCCCTGCTCTAACTAAACTAAAACTAAACTCAACTAGGGAAACTAAATCAAGTCGAAACGACGATCGACAAACGGCAACTACGAACTACGCCCCCTACGCCCCTTAGAACTCCCACAAGCCGTTCGTCGCGAAAAGCAGTGATACTTTTTCGTGTGCTTACATATAATCACAGCTACCACTGGAATAGGGAGCAGCACAGTGGGACGAATCGCTGGAAGGATGAGAAAAAGTGATCACTGTTAGGTTTCAAAACAGAGATATCTTTGTAATATTATCTGGAATAAAATGAAAATGATTTTTTATTTATATTTATGATTTTACTTGTATTTATTCCATTATTATGTTTAACGTTTATACCTTAGTTTGCAATCCACATTTTGGCCCATTCGTATCATATTTTAATACTTAGAATATTATATATTATATATTACATTTATAAATATACAAATAAAGGCATAAAATTAAATTGCCTCTAATATCCATAATTTATTTGTAGTACTTATGACTTCACATTTGATATTGGATGACTTTATCAACACCTTAAAAAGGCCTTATCACACGTGATCCCAACATCATCATCAACATTTATTTTGTAAAATCTTTTCCTCGGACACGATTGGTAATTAGTTAGTAATGAATCACAATGTTTCAGTGACTTTCCCAAAGCATAAATAACCTTGAGTTATTACGAAGAAAATGAAAAGTTATAAATGTTTCCGTAGAACTGTAAAATGCGAACGGGGCATACCCAGTATTACGTTGAAGAGATAAACAGGGTAAAATCGAACTGCTATCAAGCCTTGGAGAGTTTGGGATAATAATTATTAATAAAACTATAAATTGGTTACTTATATATATTACTAATGTAAATATATTCCAGATTCCTACTCCATCTTAATTACAAACCAACCCCAAAGGCAATTTGTTCAGGGAACTTGCTACACTAATTGGAATATTCCAAATGAAATTATCATTAATTAATTTATTAATTTTTAATAACAGTTTTTATTGTGATAATTACCCTCTTGGTAGATTCTTTGCAACTACTCTCCACTGTGCCCATTCCGACCCACTGTGTGCTCTGCTTTTCCGTTTGATGGGCAGCCTGGCCACCGACGGCGAGTTTGGCAGAAAATCGGCAATCACGGGCCGGAGACCCCCACCCAGGCCCAAGTGGGCGCCCAGCCCAGAAGAGAACACACCCACCCGTACGTGGCGTTGTGGAAAACAACGAGGCGACCACACAATCGCGGCGAACGCAAATGATTTGTCTACGGACTTTAGTGCTTTACGAGGGGCACTAGCGGAGCGCAAACTTAGGCGTCGTCAACCGGCAGCCGCCGAGCCACCCACCACCCATCACCCACCGCCACACCCACTGAAGCCACTGGAACCGGCCCGAGCCCCTCCGCCTCACCCATTGCCTTGATCTTGGGAGCTTACGCGGCCTGATCCTGGGGCGCCGCGACCAGTACTCACTGTCAATGCTAATGTCAACAGGGGAAATGTAAATTCTGATTACCCAGAAAGGTCTGGAGTTCTTATGGGGGCTTAGTACATTCTTGGCTTTGGGAATATTTCCAAAATCGAAGGTTAGATTGTAGATCTAACTATAGTTCCACTATAACACTATGACAAAGAGGAGCCAGCATAAATGCCCTAGAAAGTTTTCTTTATACATATATATAGATTGCAAAATAAATGTATTTCATCATCATATGGTGGCTATGGTCCTTATATATACCTATTATACTTATAAGGATCACTGTTTTATAAAAGAATGTTCCACTATAAAATTATGACAAAGAGAAGCCAGCATAAAGGCCCTAGAAAGTTTTCTATATACATATGTACATATATATAGATTGCAAAATAAATGTAATTCATTATCATAATATAGCTATGGATTATGCCTCTCTTATTTATACCCATTATACTTATAAGGATCACTAAGAACTCCCAGAATAATTACCAGCAAAAAGACGACTAAGATCCGAGTGCGGAAGTCCGATCCCTGGGGCCCACTGTGCAGGTGGAACGAATCCAAGTGGAATCCATGTGAAAACGGAAACGAGAACGAGATCAAGAGCTGGGCCAGTAAGTGCTCATCATAATCAGAGTGAGTTATCGCCTCCGTCTTTTTGCTCTGCTCCACATTCTATAATTCTCCCGCCGATTGATTTTTGTATTTGCGAGCGGAGAAAGCTCCGGAGAGCAGGGAGATAGCCCAGGGCATCGGCATCGGCATCGGCATGGGCATCGGCATCGCCTTGTCTCTGCCGGTGACAATGATAGTGTTGATAACGAGTGTGCCTCGAGTGCCTCGCTCTGGGCAAGAGTAAGCGAAGCTTTAGCCGCAGAGGCGCTCGCCAAAAAGTAAAACTCACGATCCCAGCGGTGATCTGAGGAGGGGAAGGAGGAGGAAGTGGAGCAGTGCTGGGCCAGAGCACCTGGAATCTGATGATCACTGACCCAAGTACCCACTCTGAAAATATGTGATTGAAATACTTGGTATAAGCATAAATCTGGGAGACTCTTTAAGTAGATATCTATTATTTGATGGGAGTTGTATCTTGTCAAAAATTTAGATATTGGAGCAGGCTCTGCTCAATTAGGTCTCTGTGATCTCTATGATCTGCGTACTATATCTCCCACGTCACAGATCGTAATGCCTGAAACAGCTGAGTTTGAGTTTGCTCCTCAAATCAGAGCGGGCAAATACGACTCGACGAGGTGCTAAAAGATCCCATTTGTGCTCGATCGGCGGGGCCTTTAATTGGAAAGATAAGCTAATAAGTACTGCAAAAAGTGCGAGGTCTATTTTTTACAGAGATCCGGAGTGGGTCGGAGTGGGCCAGAGTGGGCCAGAGAGGCAGAGCGAAGCCCTCAAGGCCCCAGGTGAGTGGAAGCCGCGGAGACGCCTATTTAAATTGGCAACTGATTCATGGGGCGCATTAGCCAAAGTTGATAAGCATAATTAATTACCCTGCAGTACGTATGTATGCAAGCCAGCTTTGATGTATCGACAGACCCGCCCACCGGCCGACCGCAAAGTGGCCGCCACAAGTCCGAGTGTATTTAAATAAATTCAAATGAATTGTAATTGATGGGACACCAGGCCACCAGGTATTTCCCAACGATTCATGGCTCTTTCTTGGATGTCGCCGATTGGAACCAGAGCTGGCATGTTCTTCTGACACCTGGTGATGGTTTGGCGCCTCACACTTCACCTGGCGGAAGGGCTTATCAATCAAACATGGAATTATCAACGCTTAAAATTCCACTCTAACTATTTCTTAGAACTAAAAGATGTTTCATATACCCAAAAAAGACTGGGGTTAGGTCTTAAATTAACTTCTGGAAGTGAAATAACCTAATTTAAATATTAATTCTTAGTCATCGTGTACACTTCATCATGTATATATCTTGGGAATCCCATCAATCAATCCAAACTCACTGCACTCCGCATGTCTGTAATCAAGTTAAGTAAATAGCATAACCCACTTGATGGATAGCACATAAATTCATCATCATAGAGCGGAATTCCATCATAATTATTAATTTAACAAGATTAATCAGTTATGCAGTGTTACAAGCAAGGTGGGCAGCAGTTCCCCAGTCCGCCATTTAAACTACTTTGCTCGACATACTCTTTAAAGCCTTCGTTTCCGGTGAATTGGTATATTGCTCTCGTTTGGCGTACATATATCATTTAAATATCGGCTATAACGGCTATTATACAAAACGTACAAACGATTTGGAGGATTGTTGGGTAGAGACGGGGTTTCTCAGCTATTTTTGCTTATCAGATGAACAATGTTGCCGATCATGCGACAGCCATTCGTGTGGTGCAACAGGTTGAGGCACGGATCGCGGATCTTCTCCTCCAGCAGCTTGATCAGCTCCGCTCGCAGGCACTGCACCATCTCGGCCGTCTCGTGGTCGTGGGCCTTCAGGATGATCCAGCCACTCTCCAGCAGGAAGAGGAAGTCGCCGTCGTGCAGCTCCACCTTGAAGTCGCTGCCGGCGAACAGGACCATGGCGATGAGGGGCAGCATCGAACAGTCGCGGATATAGATGGCACTGGTGCGCACTTTCTCCTGGTAGACAAGGAACGGCGCTTGGAAGACGGACACCTGCGAGTTGACCGATGACGGGTGTATCTTCACATAACCATCGCCGCGGGTCTTAAAGCGTAGATCCTGGTGACTCGGCTCACGCGGCACTGCTCCTCCGGCCGTCTGGACATAGACGCGCTCCGGCGTCATTATCTTGACGATGTTCGGATAGAGGGCAGCGCAGAGGAGCGAGGTCAACAGGCGGTTATTGTCGCCGTTGTGGTTCTGCTCCACACCGGTCAGTTGGAGGATATTGTCGCTGGCATTCTTTCGCCGCCGAGGCACATCGATTGGCACAAAGCCGATGGAGACGAGTAGCTCCAGGTACTGGTACTTGAGGTCGGCTATAGTCTCTAGCGTGTTCAGCGACAGGAAGTGTTCGCTGGCATAGTTTCTGCTGGCTCCATAGTGCCCTCTCCGCGCCACATCCAGCCATTTCTATAGGGAACACAGTTTAGAGTTATTAGAGTTACAAGACTGGCAACAAGGACTCACCCTGTAGGCATTCAGCACGGTGAGGTGATCGCTGTTCCCCATGGCGAACATCCGCTTGCACCTGTCCGCCTCCGTTCGCTTGTTCAGCGGACTCACGAACGGCGACTTGTTGCTCAGACAGGCGGCGATGGTCAGCACGCTGTCGAGGCACTGGAAGATCGCCCCGTACAGCATTAGCTTGCCGATGCGCACGTCCACGGGCAGTGCGGCCAGATGGTGACCCAGCGGCGTCAGCTGGTCATCCGCATCCAGGGCGCCCACATCCCGCAATCGGGTGAGGGCCCCCAGCACACTGTCCTCGGTGGGCGCTTCCAAGGTCTCCAGCAAAACGGACAAAGTGTTGCGGGAAGCGAACGTCTGCAGGGTCTTGATGCGCAGCACAATCTGCTCCAGCGGCACTCGTTGGATCTCCGGCACCGGTTGGGCCAGGATGTGCTGGTGATAGCGATAGCTGGTGTACAGGTGGATGCACACACCGGGCATCACACGACCGGCTCGACCCTTGCGCTGCTTGGCGTTCGCCCGGGAGACCCAGACCAGGTCCAGCGACTCCATGTTGCGGTTCGAGTCGAAGCACTTCTCCTTCATCAGGCCACAGTCCACCACGAACACACAGTCGTCGATGGTCACCGAGGTCTCCGCTATGTTCGTGCTCAGCACGATCTTTCGCTTGCCGGGTGGCGCCTTCTTGAAGACCAGCGACTGATCCTCGCCCGAAAGCGCTGAGTGCAGCGGCACCAGGATGAACTTGCCGGCGCGGGGCGAGAAGAGGGCGTTGTCTAGCAGGGAATCGTGGACGGCCTGGATCTCCCCGAAGCCGGGCAGGAAGATGAGGATGGTGCCCTCGCGGGGCCATTCGTGGGAGCCCTCGACAATGTACTTGAGCACGGTCTCGATGAGCTCCGGGTTGATGGTCATGGGCTCCATCAGATAAATGCTCTTGCACGTCGGCTTGCTGTAGTCTAAGAAAGTAAGGGATGAGCTGAAGAACTCTGGGCAGGATGATTAGCGGCGGTCACTTACCCGCATATCGCTGATAGGTCTCGGCCAGGGTTAGCTTCTCGTCCTTGATCTTCTTGCCAGGCTCCTGGCCAGAGGCCTGGACATCGGCGTACTCCAGCTCGCGCTCCAGCACATCCTGCTCCTGCTTCTTCAGCTTGCGACAGAACTTGGTGTCGTACTCCATGACGAAGCCGCTCATTTCCAGGATGTCCTCCAGGAAGAGCTGCTGCACGGGGAAAGTGCGACCTGGAATATCCAGAACGGGCGCTCCGCCAAAGTAATCGGAGAAGAGAGCAGCGTTCAGAGTGGCCGACATGAGGATCACCTTGAGATCCTTGCGCTCCCGCAGCAGGTTCTTTAGGATGAGCAGCAGGAAGTCCGATTCCTCGGATCGCTCGTGCACCTCGTCCACAATGACATGCGTAACACTGCCCAGCAGCGGATCCGATGCCAGGCGCCGCAACAGGATGCCCGTGGTGCAGAAGCTGAGGCGCGTGCTCTGCGAGACCTTGTTCTCCAGCCGGATCTGGTAGCCCACCAGCTGGCCAATCCGATCCAGACGCTCGGAGGCCACGCGCTCCGCCACCCCGATGGCCGAGAGGCGACGCGGCTGCGTGCATATGATCTCTACGTGGGGCAGGTTCTCTTTGGCGGGCAGTTGGAGGGCGCGGAAGAACCAGTTGTCCAAGATGAACTGCGGCACCTGGGTGCTCTTGCCGCAGCCCGTCTCCCCGGATATCACCACCACGGGCGAGCTCTCGATTAATGCCAGTATCCGTTCGATCTCCGCAAAGGCGGGCAGCTGTTTCCGGCCATCAATGACCTTCTGGTAGCGCTCCTCTTTCCGCCGCTCCACGAACTGCTGGAGTAGGCGGCGGTTTTCGCGCGCCTGTGCCTCGACATTGCGTTGGTTGCCTCCCTCATTCCGCGACGTCTGTCCGCGGGCGTAGTGCGAGGGCTTCGGTGCCCGCCGCCCCTCGTCATCCGCATCGGCTCCACCGCCCTCCGGCTCGTCGTGAAAGAGTGAACGTTTGGGTGAGGGAAAAGCAGTGGTGTCCAGGTGACCGGCCAGCTGCTCGTTGGACTGCAGCAGGTCACAGATGCTGTACACACAGGGTATACCGTCCCGACAGATCTCCCTGGCCTCCCGGTACAGGTGACGCGCGTAGCGCAGGCGCAGCTCATGCGGTATGTCGTGGCAGGTGGTCTTCAGGTAGACGAAGGGCGCCTCGTACGGATAGCGGCTGCCGGGCGGAAAGCGGACCTCCACATGGAACCACAGCTCGTTGTCATTCTCGTCGACGCTATCTGGGGAAAATTAGAATTAGCTTTGCTGTTTCGGAGTCGAGTTCTCGGGAGAACATCTCTACAAACCCTTCTTGGGCGCCACCGTTTCCGTGGGCTGCGGCGGAAGGTGGGCGAAGCGGCACTTGGGACCGAACCTGCAGGTGCCATCGCGATCAAAGTTGCGACACCGTTGCGGCGCCTTCTTCTTCTTGTCCATCGCGGCCCGAGCAGCGGCGGCAGCAGCCGCAAGGACCGCATCCCGGGCCTTACGCACCTCCGAGGGACTGTGGGCCAGCAGATGATCGATGCGGAACTTGAGGTTCCACACGCGGTTCTGTTCGCGCTCCTCGTACGCCTTCTCGTATATGGATTCCAGGGCCTCCTTCTCCTCCGCCCGCATGTCCAGTAGCTCTGGCTCTCCGGGCGCCTCCAAGTGCGTCGCCTCCGCCTCCGGCACACGCATGTAGCGGCGGTAGAGCAAGAGCAGCGCGGCTTCCGTGTCGCCGGCGCAATGCTCGTACGCCTCCAGGCAGTGGACGGCATGGAAGCCGTAGTTCTCCAGCTTGGCGAGCGCATAGCGGCGCAGGCGATCCCCGTCGCTGTCGTCACCGCGGCTAGCACTCACACCCTGGACGCTCTGCACCACCAGGGTGCCGCGGTCTTGCCAGTACGAGTGCTTCACCCCGTGGCCACCTCTGCCGCGGTCCTTGTACTTGCTGATATCGTCCAGCTTGAAGTCCGGCCCGTGGATGGTACGCAGTGTGTCCATGGTCATCTGGCGGGACTCGTCGCTCAGCCGGAGGACGTGCAGCTCCGTCTTGCGGGACTTGTTGTCCGCCTGCGACTTGGGCGCTGCGGGCACGTTGCTGTAAGTGAGAGATTCGTGGGTGAGTCAGTGGATCCGCTTATCCGCGGGGTACGGGTACTACACACGTGGTGCGGACGTCGCTGGGGCTGCGCAGGAAGCAGTCGTCCATGTGCTGGCGCGAGTATTCATCCATTTCCACGGTGCTCGGGGGAAAGGTAAGGTAAATCAGGTAAATTTCACAACAAACGCCGACGTCAGTGTGACCGTGTTGGGGGCGTTGAAAAATAACTGCAACGGAACTGAGACTTGGATGGAGCACACCGCAAACTATCGGTTATATTTAAAATTTAAAAAAATAGCTTACTTTTTGTGGTATTTAGAGCTTTATTTAATATTTTAGCTTGGTTTCTTGAGTACAAATAGTTAAGGGGTTGACTTCAGATGCCAAATACAAAATAGGCTTGATTTTCAATAATCACTTTTCTTCATAACTTAGATTTCCTTCTTTCATTGTACATATATTTGAACTTAAATGGATGGATGAATTTATTAATATTTTTAAGCTGATGTTTCAGTTCATCTTGCTTAATTTAGGATACAGCCTTCAATGGCAATTAAGAGGAATACCCCAAGAATGTCGAATATATGTACCAGATTCCAAGCTCCTAATCGGGAGCAACGTCGTTGCTGAGAGCCTTCTTCAACTCCAGTTGCTCGCACAGCTTACTATTAAATGGGAAATGTTAACGAATAATAAATGTGTAATAGACTAGCCTTACATGGCCCCCTGCTCTACCTGAGTCAGAGCTGTAATATCCTTCATTATGTCCTTTTGGATGGCTTCATATTCCTTCTTCTTGTTGGCCAGCTCTGCCTTCTTCAAAGCCGTCCTGGCAACTGCCTCCTTCAGATCCTTCTCCACTTGGGCGGTGAGTTCCCTTATATCTTTGTCGGACTAAGAATCATAAAAAATAGGCATAAGATGCAGGCATTGTCAATGGTCATACATACCATTGAGGTGTACCGATCGTAGCCGCTCTTCAAATGCAGCTCCATGGCCGCCTTTGCCTCTTTGCAATGCCCGGAATAGGCCTGGTTCAGGTTGGCCTTGGCATCGATCAGTTTTGTGAGCTGACGCAGCATTCCCTCGGTCTTCGAGACCATCTGCTTGAGGGTGGGCATCAGATTCATGCAGTCGGCGAAGACCGGGAGGCCTGCGGCCTGAAGGGCTCGGATCTGATCGTCCATCATCTTCTTCTTGAGCTTCTGAAGATCCTCAAGCTCAGCTTGCATCCGTGCAGTGTCGGCTTGCTGCAGAAGCAAGCCCAGACCAGGATAAATTCGCATTCTCGCGGACTCTGCGCATATTACTTACCACTTGTGCCAGGTTCTGCTCCACGTATTGGACAAACATTTCAATGCTTAACTTAAGTTTATTTTTCTCTGGGTTCTTATCGGCAGTGGTCGAGTTGGCGCCTTTGTTAGACATGGTTGGAGCACTTTTTGCGATCAGGAAAACCTACTTATAGCAGAAACTTAGTTATTCAAAGGCAAGGGACGCCGTTCAAGCTCAGCGATTATCGAGAAAATCTGTGTTGGTCACCAATATACATTGAAAATGGCGCACAAAATGGACGCTCCAGTGTTGGATAACGCAGAACAGGCACCATTTTTTCCAAACCGTTGAAAATTTGAATATATGAGCTTTAGATTCCATCCGACATGTCCAGAAACCTCCCCTTCTATAGAAATCTATTGATCTTTACACTTTTTGCCATAGAAATAGGAAAAATAGTACTTGGAAAAGGTATAAAACGCTTAACAAAGCTACAAGTCTGTATTTTCTGTAGAAAGTAATCACTTTTAGAAGGAATTCCCGGCATATCCCCAATATCTCAGGGTTTCTAGAGATATCTCAGCTTAAATAAAATGTAACCTGACTGGGTAGTTTATCTGTTCTTTCAATAATGGATAGACTTAAATAAAATTAACAAAAACTAAGCCATTAGAATGACACTTCACAATCGAGTATGATTGGCTAATCATTAGCCAGTCCTTCGAATTAGTCTCCCATTTGTCTCGTTAATCATTGTCGCAAGATGATGAGCTCGTGGCTGTGGCCAGGTGAGTCGAGTGTTATGCAACTACCAGGAAATCTCAGGCCGAGATCATGATAGAGATATGACCACCAGGTAAAAACACCGCGAGTTTTCCTGCTTACAACAAAAGGGCGATGGCGATGGCGACGCCGACGACGGCCCCTCGTAAATTGAGTTACATGCCACAACACACAAGGAATGGCAACACTACCCTGCATGAGTCCGAGGTTGTTTGTCTTCTGTCACCGACACCGGGTGAAGATAGGGAAACCGACCCGGCGCCGCCTCGCTAGCCACTCCCCTCCTTCCCTGCCTCCAGAGGTCTTAAACAATTAAAAGTCAGTTAGCTGAATTTTCAGGCGGGCCAAGACAACGAAGATGTTAGCAAAGTGAGGCAGAGGAAGAAACAAAGGGGCACTCACAGAAACATAATAAATACAAAAATATTATACATTATTATTAAGTAGAATTAGAGCTCCTAGCCTCACTAAACAAATAAAATGAAAGACAAAGATCTGAAAAATACAAATATTAAGCTGATTGTCCCCTCATTTCTGTCAGTGTCTAGGTAAACATGTTTATTGGGAGCCGGGGAGTCGGGGAGTCGGATGTGGGCTGAGCTCGGACACGGCCATGTAAGCGATTTCCTTCTAATAACAATTCTTACATCTAAATTGTTTTTATGGCCGCCGTTTAAGGGGAACTCGCCAAATGATCTTAGAGCGCCAAAAAGAGGGAAGTGGCTCATGTTCTGGTTCTGGCTATAAAATCAGAAGCTTCGACACCATATTTTCGTGTGAGGCTGAGGGAACAGAGGAATCTGAGGAATCTGAGGAATCCTTGGCATAAACATGTTAACCGAATAATAATGGCAATGGCAACCTATAATTGCCAAGTCAGCCATGATTTTCCCGCCGCCTGCAGTCGGAGTGACACCACTTGCAAAGCCGAGTCACGCACGGAGATCCGGCGGCGGTGGAGACATTGAACCGCGCCGAAGCTCTCGCCTTGAACTCGCCCGCCGGAGATACAGGCGGAAAATGGAAAACCCTGGAGGGTGGGGCGAGGGCGGGGGAGTGGCCATTTCGCACATACACTTAAAATGGCATTCGAATTATGCGCATATTTGAGGGCCTATGACGGCAAAGTGGAAAAGTGCAGCGGCCAAAATGAAAATTAGTCAACTTAAAGACGGCAATTTGGCGTCAGATCTGCGCAACGCCGGCACGGCCCGGCCCGGCCGAAGGCATACATATGCATGGGGACCTGGGAGCCGAAGCCGGAGGCAACGGCGGTGTGTACATATATAACGAGGCCTGGGAGACTCGGGGACAGTGCGACCTTTAATGGCGGCATTGTGTGCTAAACAGCCTCGAAGCCCGCTGCTCGGTGCTCGGAGTTCGGAGATGGTAGCTGCCAAGAGTTCCAAGATCTGGCCAAAGAAGCGTTGGCGGTGGCGGATTCTCACGCTCTCGGCAAACGCTCCATTGTTCCCACAATTTTCCATTCACTCGGTTTGCTCGCGATCTGTTCCTACTTAGTAATAAGTCTGCCCGGAACAGAGGCACACACACACACACTCTGCGCTCCGAACTACACACTCCACGGTGCCCAGGGGCCCTGCGCTCTGGGCTGTCATCATCGTCATGATTATCATCGCCGTCTCCGTCTCCGTCGTCCGCCGGGGTAATGAGTCTGTTTTATATGGGGTTAGTAAGTACGTGGAATCTTCCTATATACTCACGTCTGCCCGTGCAGCAAGTGCTTGCTTGCAACGAGGCTCCCCGGGAAGGGAGATCCCATCGGATCACTTGAGGGTCGATTGTGTGGCCCGATACCTTATATAAAGCCAGGGAAGTTCCACTAAGAACCTGAGCCTGGGACCCAAGGCTTAGACCTAAAAGTTACTGGAAGCGCTTGCTTTGTTTAAGATGAGATTGCAGACTTTCATAGGCTTTTTGCAATAGAAAATCTCTGTAAATAAATCATTAATCATGAGGCTTTAAATATAATAATGTCACAATATTTGGGAGGTGTTTGCACGCCTTATAAGGAGGTCTCTACCCTTTACTCGTATCAAACAGTAAGAATTCTCCATTATGCTTAATTTAATAAAATAATATCAAAGAATTCACACTAAGCCAGGCATATTTTATTGCTTTCACAGTTGCTTCCACACATTCTTCATAATTAAGAGGCGAGTCGTTAATTTAAATGCACCATCTTAATAATTTAATGAGAAATGGTTGAATTAAATGCTTATTAAGCTGTCGTGTTCTCTTTTGTTCTCTCTGAGCAGGTAACTCCGCATTAGCCTAGATCACAACTACACGCATACCTATATATATATATCTTATATATGAGATGATGCGAATGGGTTCCGTTGTCAACACACATATCTCACGGCATTCGCCGGGGCCCAGAGTGTGACATATTTGTGTGTGCCCGCATCATTGTCGTCACAGCGAGCGAATATGTCTAATCACTTTCATTATGATCACGATCATCCAAATCTGGGCCCAACTTTGTGGCATAGGCACGTCGGAGATCGCTTTGAACCCGACCCGAGTGCCCCCAAAGCGGCGGCCAGTAGTCTTGGCCACAAAGTGCCGGCCCGCCGGTCCGCCGGTGCGTAATCCAAATTGTCGCCCCTTCTGCGATCGGCCAGCGAAGAGCGAGCTTGCGATCTGTCCCCGCCGAACCGTCATTAAGGCGTCGTGTCTCCCCTTTGGTGCTTACACTCGCACTCGTACTCGCCCTCTAACCCCCAGCCCCACGCCCCACGCCCAGCAGTGCTGGAAGCTACTGGCTATGGTACAAAATATGCTAGATAATAAAGGAATATATTAGGAAATAATATTATATATATGAAGAAAATTACAATGTAATAATTATAGTATTCTCCGCCCTGCCTTGGCAGAAAAGCAAAACAAAAACCGTACGCATTGACATTTAAGTTTTGTTTTTGTAAGCCTTACTGCAAGTTGCTTATAGATTTTGTTTTTGTACTTAAAGCACCGTCAAAGGCTCGCAGTCCAAAAGAAGCTATATATTTTTGCTCCACATATATATGTATGCCTGTATAGGCAGTATCAGTTAAAGCCTGTTTTTGGGCCCTCCAAACTCCAAACCCGCCAATTTTAATGGCCAAATGCCAGTAGCTACTCGGGCATCTCCGACCCCTGCTTTCCTCGGTCGGTTTGCATGCACCAACCGAGCAACCAACCACCTTTGCCGCCGTCTCTGCTTCTGCTTCTGTTTTCCTTTCTTATTGCCTTTCTTCGCTGCTTTGCTCGGTTTTTTTGCGCGTGCGCCCCCGAGACGGCGACGGTGGCAGAGAAAGCGACGGCGCACAGTGGGTCGTTTGGGGAAAACCACAGATAACATTATAAGTTTCTGCTAAATAATTATTATTGAAAAATTGTCTTTATTTAGCAAGTATATTTTATATATAGTTTAATGAGTAAATGTATATATTTTATAGTTATATTATTTTATATATATCTATTATATATATTTTAGTAAGGAAATGTAGTCTGTAAATGCTTTTTATAGTTAACAATTAAAAAAAATATAAAAATATTATCTACAAAATAAGCCTCAGCGCTACATAGAGGCTGTGTAAGCTCAACGCCTTTGCAGTTAGCTCTCCGATCTGAGCCCACTGTGCGACTACGTTGGCAGAGAAAAAGACCGAGATCGCGACGAAGACTGAGCGCGGCTGAAGACTAGGCCTCGGCTCGGCTGGCTCATTCGACTTCCGTCACGAAACGCGTTCGGACGTGCGTCGCGTGGTTAAACACCAAGCTATAGCCTGAGTATATGGGCCGAGAAAACCCAAAAAGCCAAGCGCTACCAAGAAATTAACCCAAAGTAGCGGCGATAATTTGTTCGTATTTTGTTTATGTTCCGTTTTCCGTGTTCTGCGTGTTTTTTTTGTTTATTTTTTTTTGTTGGTGGTGAAAAAAAAAAAAAAACGTTTGCAATGCTCGCTGGCGTGTAACGCTCGGGCCCAGTCAACCCCCAAAAAGACACACAGGCCGGGCATTATCTGGTCCTGGGACACTGGGACACTGGGACACTGGCACAGGATGCGCTCGAGTGCACCGTCCGGCGGCGCACCTGTTCTTGTGTGTGTGAATTTTGGAATCTAACTCGCGTTTAATTTATGCAAAGCGGAAAAACTCAACTGGTGTGGCGGGGAGGAAAACCTGTTGGTGGGAAAGCCCCATAGGCGAGACTCCCACCAGTGTGTGGAGAGGGTCACTGATCCTGTGATCCGAGAGGGATCTTCTAATTGATCCCTAATGATCTGATCCTGAGGGGAGAGAGATCATGCTGATTGTGGACATGCTGACGCTGGCCCTGGCAAACGAGCCGCCGATATGCGGTGGCAAGATGATGACCAACCAGATGATGATGCCTTGCCAGAGCAAGGGAGGAGCAGGAGGAGGAGGAGGAGGAGGAGCAGGAGCAGGAGCAGGAGCAGGAGCAGGAGTAGGAGCAGGAGGAGGAGTAGGAGCAGGAGCAGGAGCAGGAGCAGGAGCAGTAGCAGGAGCAGGAGCAGGAGGAGGAGCAGGAGCAGGAGCAGGAGCAGTAACTGGAGCTGGGACAGTAACAGGAGCAGGCACTGAACCAGTACCCGACCAGGCCCGCTTGCTGGCCAACAGCAATGGCGGTGGACTAGGCCAGCACTTGGCAGGCGAGGCACGCAGCTCACGCGACCATGTTGCTGCCGTGCAGCAGGCCAATGATGAGGCGCGTGCGCGTGCTGTGTACACTGGCAACAACAACTGCAACGGCAACAACTGTGGCAACAGCAGCAGCAACAACAATGGCCAGAGCAACTTTGGCGACACAAAAGCAACGGAAGTGGCCACGAAAACGAAATGTGAGTACGCGCAACTCGAGCGTGAGAGCCGGAGCGTGAGCGCGAGCGTCGACGCCGACGCAGTGCAGCAACCACCCAATGTGACAGCCAAGAGTGGCAGCAATGGTAACGGGAGCAGCGCCTGCTCAATACCTACAATTGGCACTGAGCTTTCCAAAGCCAACCTTGTGCCAGCGCCAGCGACAGCGCCAGCAGCAGTCGTCGCAGCTGAGCAGCAGAGGCAGCTACAGACAGAGCCAGTGCCTCAGCCAGAGCCCATTAGCCAGTTGTCTAGTGATTCTGGCCTAAAATCTGGAGCTAAGGCCACAGTTAGAGCCACAGCCACAGCTTCAGTTACAGCCAAGTCCAGTGAAAAATCCGTGGTTGGCCAGCGAGAGGGAGAGCAGGCCAGTCCCAGTCCCAGTCGCGGTCCCAGTCCGGCGGAGAAGTCGTCAGGCGACGTCGCGCGACGTACAGAAAAATTTGTGCAAAAAGGCAGGCGCGGGCTCGATAATCATAGTTTTTTTTATGCCAGTGAAAATGTGCAAAGTGCCAAGCCAAGAGCAGCAGCCACAGCAACAGCAACAGCAACAGCAGCAGCAACAGCAACAGCAACATCAGCAGCAGCAGCAGCAGCAGCAGCAGGAGGAGAGGTAGCCACTCACCTAGCACCTGCAGCAGCGCCAGGGTTAAGCTTAGGGAAGGAGCGGGAGTCGGGGCAGGCGCCATTGTCATTGCCATATTCACAGGAGCAACGACGACAAGGAAGAGGAGCAGGAGGAGGAGGAGCCAGCCACCCATATTTTTTGGGTGATAATGTCGCTGTCGCTGTCGGTGGCATTGCTGCTGTCCGCCCACCACAAAGTGTGCCTGGCGGTTACGTGGATTACGTGAGAGCAGCACCAGCAGCAGCAGCAGCAGCATCAGTCCAGCGATCTCCGCCAGCTTCCACAGTCACAGTCACAGGGGAGGAGAAGCTCATCGATTTCGAGTCCATTGAGGGTCATACTGTGGTAGGAGCAGAAGCAGGAGCAGGAGCAGTACCAGGTGCAGCCACTGCAACAGCAACAAGCTGCAGCGACCAGGATCTCATCGATTTCGAGTGCGACCTAGAGTTGGGCGAGGACTTTGTGGCCAGCCAGCGCCTGAAGCGATTGCAGTATAATTTTCAGGGACGCGTGGCCAGCAGCGGGAGTAGTAACATTGATTGTGTAAAGGCATCCTTGAGACCACAACAGCAACAACAACAGCAGCAACAACTCGAGCAGGAGAAGGAGCAGCAACAAACCATAAGCATAACAAAGAAACCACCCCCAGCAGAGGCCACCAGCCAGCCCCAGCCCCAGTTCCAGTCCCAGTCCCAGTCCCAGCTCCAGTCGCAGCCCGAAACTCTCAGAGCCTCCAAGGACTGGCAGGATTCGAGTCAGAAGGACAATAAGACGCTTGCAACAGCAGACTCAAGTGCAATCCAATTAGACGCCGATTGTATTCCAGCGAAGCAATTGCAATTGCCAAATGAAAGCGAAAAAACTGCCACAGCTGAAAATCGGCAGCCACCTTTGCTGAGTACGACGACTGCTGGAGAGGCTCTCCAGTTGCCACTGCGCCGGCGCGAGGAGAGCAAGGACGACTCGTGCTCGGGCTCGGCACCAGCAGCAGAGACCAGCCACCAAGTGGTGATTGAAATCGAAACGGACGAGGAGGAGGTGGCTGAGAGGAGCAGGACTAGGAGCGCCTTTGTCCCAGCAATCAGAAAGCAGCATCACCATCAGCAGCAGCTCCAGCAGCTCCAGCTCCAGCCCCAGGCGGCGGAAGCCGGCGAGGACGATCCCAACCACAACCACGACCACGACGTCTTTGGGCCATCGCTCAGCGAGTTCGATGTTCAGAGATTTAGCGAGTACTTGAAGGCCGCCCGCCAGCTGCAGTGGAGCACTAGCCAGCAGGCCAGGAGCCACCATCCAGGAGACCTTAATCCAGACCACAACCACAACCGTGGGCAGAGCACCTTCCAGTGCTACGACGAGTTGCTGGCCGAGTTTGTCTGCGAGCAACAGGAGTTCGAGTACGAGGAGGACCAGTTCGAGACCGAGAGCGAGGACAACGACAACAACGATAGCCACAGAGCCTGCCAGTGCCATGAGTGCCTAGCCAGCCAGGAGCATCAGCATCAGGTGATCAGCACAGATATAGCAGTAAGAGCGAATTCGCCGCCACCAACACCACCACCACCGCCGCCGAAACCCAATCAATCAGCAGCCCCAATCCCGACCAGCGGCAGCCACACAATGCGCGAGGTGAACGGCCAACTGCGTGGCCTGCTCAAGAAGCCAAATCGGCCGCCGCCGGCGAGGAAGAACCGCGTGGTCTTCGATGAGACCCGCAACGAGTTCTTCGAGGCGGACTACATCATCCTGATACGCGAGGATTGCGCCTACGATGAGGAGGACGAGGAGCCCTGCACCTGCGGCGAGCATGAGCTGGTGCGTCTCTGCTGCGAGGAGGGCTGCCAGTGCAACTATGCGGTCAATCCCGCCGAGGCTGGCGATGGCCGGACGCCACAGGTGAGTGTCCACCCTACATCCCTATTTCTAGATATATTTCCAAGCTGTATCTGTATCTTTATATTTTAAATATTACCAAACTTAGTTCCTGGTATTACTTATCGAACTGATATGGCCAATCAGCCAACCGTCTTGCAAGCACGGCTCTTACATTGTTCTTTTGCGTTGAGGAGGCGGATTGCATTTCCCTCCCGTCCGGTTCCGGGCTCGGGCCTTAAGCTGATTAGCCGTCTCGGGCTCCGGTCCGGGTCTGGACTCCGGCTAATGAGGGGCAACCTGAACCACACCTCGGTCCCTCTGTCCCTCCATCCCCTCCTATTTCAGGCGGCGGGGTCGCAACTTAAATTGGTTTATTACCCACTTCGTGCAGCAAGTTGACTCGAAGGGCTTTCTGCTTCCTTCTCTCTGGTGACGAAGTGGTGGTGCCACCAGTCTTTGTCAAGTTTAAGTTGGGCGACCTGCTGATTTTGTATACTTAGTTGCTGGATTCCCCTCGTCAAGGGGAGTTCCCTACTCCCTACTGGGAACAAGAGAACATAAAGCAAAGACTGGTGAAGGGTGCAAGCATTTCCTCACTTTTCCCATTGACTTTTCTTCATCAAGCTTAGATTTTCCCTTAGATAAAGGGTTTTCTCAGCCGGCTTCCAGTTCTGGCCATGTTCGATTCCCAAAACTGGGATTTTCCGTATTGTTCTTAGGAATTTCAGCCAGATTTCAGTCCTAGTTTGATGTTGGTTTATCATTAAGTCGACTTGAGTCTTGTCTCGGGACACTTGCAAATTAGGAGTCTGCCCGGAGTTGTTATCCTTTTCAATTTCGCAACGATTTCTACGTAATCTTCTCGGCGACAGGGTGTGACATGGTGGGGGCTGCTGCCTTCCATGTTAATTACGACCGAACGCAGGGCTGTCCAACTAACTTTTGTTATCGGTAGAGCAGAGGCAGGAGCAGGAGCAGGAGCTGTAGGAGGAGGGACAAAAGCAAAAGCACAGCGGCCCCAGTGTCCTCGATTCCCCTTGCCCCAAGTGGCAGTCAAGTAGGAGTCAAGCCGCAGGAGGACGCAGGACGTTCGCCCACACACACAGCACACACAACACACACAGCACACACAGCATACAGACACATCCCCATTGTGCGGATGTACATAACACATAATAGCGGCGAGTTTGTCCTCGCATTCTCTATTGGCAAGTGTGTATAAATCACTTAAGAACTTTTATACAAAATGCTTTTCTTGTGCCAGTAACTCGAAACTGCAGCAACATTGTTGTCCCTCTGTCCCTCTGTCCCCCTGTCCCCCTGTCGCTCTGTCTGTCTGTCTGTCTGCTGTCGCTGTCGTCATCCTTCGACGTCCCAGTGTTTGCCTGTGATAGATTGTTTTATGAATTGCGGGCGAGGATGTGGGCGTCGGCCTGGAGAAGGATGTGTGCCAGCGTTCGTGATGAGCGAGCGCGTTTTATGTGTTAAGGACATTCAGGAAAGTTGCCTGCTGCTGGTACTAAGCCCGATGCCGCCTTGATTCGGACAATTCTTCCTTCCTTCCGCTCTTCCTTGATTCCATCCTGCCCCAGCTGGGCCCCGTCCTAACCATCCTCAACACTACGCTCATCATCGCCCTCCTCAGAGTCCTCGGCGTCCTCGGCGTCGTCATTATCGTCATTGCCGCTCTCACCTCGGCACTCGTATCGATCCTGAGCGGCCCTCGAGCTGCGTTTAAATTTCAATTTGCTGCCACATAAGCGACACTTGAGTGCGCCGCTTTTTTGCTTATCTGCTCCACTCTCCTTGTCGTCCTGGCTCGTCCTGGGTCGTCCTGGCAGCAGCAGCAGCAGCAGACAAGAGTGCATCGTGGAAAATTGCAAGTTTTCAAAGATATTGCCGTACTCCCGGCCGGGTTTATGTTGCAGGAGCCTGAGAAAGTAGCAAAGGATATATTATTTATTTCATTTTTAGGCTGACTGTGGCGTAATTTAGCTTACCAGTAGTAGGTGGGTAGGTAGTAGGCTTTTTCCTCAGTGCAATGCCCAATGCACTTGACTTGGCGCTGCTCAAGTGCGTCCCCTCCTTGGCTGTGTCTGTGGATCGGGGTGTGTGTGTGTGCGGGTGTGCTCTCTGAAGAGTTTAATATGCATTTAGTGTGTGTAACAAGTTTACCGAGCACGTTGCATAACACACACATACCCAGTCAGCTAGCCACATCCGCATCCGCATCCACTTCCTTAGAAAAAAGAAGACACAGCCGCATTTATGCAAAAGTTTTCCCATCTCAAGGCAGAGAGTTATGGCAGGTCGGTCTCCCAAAAAATGAGAAGAAAACACATCCTTCCTTGTACTCCTCGTGTGTGGGATAAACCAGGAACCAGAGAGGAGTCGGAAGTGAAGTTCGCAGGCGGCCGAGGCCGAGATCCTTGTCTAGACGGTGCAGGGGCCGCTACACTTGCAAATGAACAGGATTTTGGCAGTTCCCCCGGGGAACTGCGAATCGGGAATGGAATTCGAAGCCCATCGCCCATCCCTTCGAGTGCCACTCTCGTATGAACACACATGTGTAACATAACTCTTGTGCACTTCCTTTGCTGTCCTGGCTGTCCTGCGTGTGTGTGGCAGGATTTCGCTTGGCTTTTTACAACTTCAGCTGGCTTTTTCAGCCGGAAAAGTGATAGGACTTGACGAAAAAAATGTACATGATTTTGTGTGACATGATACAGTAAAAAAGAGCCTTTATGTTTTAAAACTAAGCCAACAAGAAGAATTTTTTCGACTGAAACAGCACTTGTTTTGTCCTTTTTTTAATTTCTCAGAGGAAAAACTGTAATTTGCATCAACTGTCTCCCTTTATTTTAAAGTAAAGTGTACACAAACAGCATATAAAATATTGTTTTGTTATTTTGTGTCAGTGTGACCATGTACAGGATCTAAGTGAGACTGTACTTTCACTCAATAATGCAAACGTTCTCACTGGAAGTCTTCTAAACTATGTTCATATATAAATCAAAGGGTATTGGAATATAAAAATATACATAGATTACAAAGGAGATATTTATTATATTAAATGCAGTGTTCTTGGCCAAAGAATCCGACCTATTTAATGTAATGCAGTTAATTAGCTCTGTATTAGGCTGTCTTCTCGGAATGCCTTTGTGGCCGGAGAGGCGGCTTTTGGCTTTTGAAATCCATCATTTTGGTAACCAAGCAATGCCAGGGATTACACTGACTTACGGCCTAAAGCTCTCGTCATCTCCTGGCTGTTATGCAGCCTCATCCCTACACACATATAACTCAATTAGCCTAATTTGCGGTGCTGCAGTGCAGCCTGCGAACGTAATCCAGCCCACTTACCGCTCTCCTGTGCCTCCCTGCAGAGTCCCAAATACCAGCCGCCCATTGAGTTCGTGGACGATGCGGCCCTCAGTCCGCCCGACGGCTACAAGGATAGCAGCCTGAAGAACACGCTCGGCGGCGCCCTCAGCGGTCACATCTTTGGGGCCCAGCACCTGCAGCAGCTGCAGGTTATCCAGCGCCTCCAGCAGCAGCGTGCCGCCATGTTGGCCGCTCGCAATGGAGCCACCGCTACCACCGCTGGACAGATACCGCCGCCGCCACCGCCCGTCGGCACGGCCCAGCAGCAGCAGCAGCAGCAGCAGCAACAACAGCAACAACAGCAGCAGCTGCAGCCACAGTCGCATCCACAACCGCATCATGGAGCAGCCATGCAGCAGCAGCAGTCGGAGGAGGACCTGCAGGGCGTCTGCACCGAGTGTGCCGAGTGCGCCGAGTGCGCGGCCAAGCAGCTCCAGGAAGCAGGTGAGGAAAAAACAAGCAATAAATAAAATATAGCATAAGTGGGGATGGGAAATTAGATGTGGTTCCGACAAAAAACTCACCCACAGTTTACAAACTTACTTCTATATAAATATATAATTTAAAAGATATTTCAAGATAGTTGAAAAAGCAGAAAAGCTGAATATTAGTTTAGGAACAGCTGCTTTTTATTATTAGAAACAATTGTGTGAATGCTGCATTCCAATATAGTATAAGTGGGGATGCGAAATTAGATGGGGTTTCGACAAAAAACTCACCCACAGTTTGCAAAGAATTTGAACAGCCTTACTTCTATATAAATATATAATTTAAAAGATATTCCACGAGCAGAAAAGCTGAATATTAGTTTAGGAACAGCTGCTTTTTATTATTAGAAAAAGTTGTGTGAATGCTGCATTTCCCTCCCAAGATGTCAGAATGCTTAATGCAGGCCTAGTGGAAGCTAGTGTCCTTGACCATCGATAGGTACTAAAAAGAAACCCTTCAGTATCGATATTAGTCGACATTATCGTCGCTTTTTACCAGCTCAATCACAGTGCAATGTTCATTTCATTCTTGCCATAGACTTCAAGGCATTAAGTCCTCTTATTTAATTTCTTATTTTTCTTGCTTCTTTATCTTGTTGATTTATTTTATTTCACTTTATTTTCGGGGTGACTACGAACTGGCACAAGCTGTCTTGGTTAGGTGCTGGCCTTGGCCTTTGCAGCCTGGTTTTATTATTTATTTAGAATAATTCATGTGGTGCTTAGTTTTAATTTATTTTATTTTTCAAATATTCCTTACCATATCCCTTGAGTATAACTTTAGGCTGATCAGGTGACCCTTGGACGTAATAGCTTGGTATCTGCAGTTCTTTTAAGTAATTTTAAAACTGTAAACTGCAACATGTTGGTCTTGAATTAATTTTAATTTATTTTATTTTTCAAATATTCCTTACCATAACCCTTGAGTATAACTTTAGTCCGATCAGGTGACCCTTGGACCTAATAGCTTGGTATCTGCAGTTCCTTCTCTGTGTAATTATTTTATTGATTTATTTTTTTATTAGAAATCTTCATTGGAGTCTAGCCATCGGATTATCACCAGAAGCTTCAGCTGCTGTTCTTCAATATATTGTTTCTTTTCGATTATCTTATTGTTATTATGATTTTGATATGGTTTATGGTTTATGGATTATATAATATTTACTTTTCTTGACTTTAAGTCGGCTGTAAACTGTAAACTGCAGCATGCTGGTCTTGTTGTACTTTTAAAGCCCGGAATTGGTCTGAAGCCACCACGGAGGGCTTGGCTCTGGCCAGGTCTACCTCCTGCATCCCCATCCCTGTCCACATCTCCATCCCCATCCACATCCTGAGCCACCTCCTTGCCGCAACGCAATTAGCGGGCATCCCATCGGGTGGCGGACGACGGACGACGGGCGCGTTCTTTTCATTCACAAACGCTTTCGTTTGCCTTTGTGTAATCTAATTATGAATTATTTAAGCAAACATTCGTCCCGCTCCGGCCGTTGACAATCTGCTCGGCTCGGCTCGGTCTCGGTGTCCTTTAAATTGGACGCCATTTTGAATGCTTCCTGTTCCTGAAGCTCCTGCAGCAACTTGCTAGTTAATTTAATTCAGAAGCTGCGGTGGCTGACAGGGTTCGCAGACGTTCAGGGAACTCCTGAGCTGGCCATTATCGGTGGTGTCAGTGGAGCTTGGCCAAGATATACACACTAAACCCCTCTCCAAATCGGATATACTTCGAGTCAGCCAGCCCTTATTTGTTGATACTTAGTCGCCGCGATTTATACACATTTAATTGCCTTAGTAACGCTTCCCGAGCACCTTTCTGGCCTTTGCCATAAACTATGGCAAATCAATAGCTAACAACTGCCATTTTGGCCATTATCAGTGGGCTTCAAGGCGCCAGACCTTGAAAGCCCCGAGAAATAACTCCATGGTGACGACAAATCAAGCCGAAAGCCAAACCCAAACCCAGACCCAGGCCCAGGAAATCGGTTCGAGCCATAAATAATTCCACAGTTTTGCCTCATCGCCCGCATATTCACAGCAGTTACCTAGACTTAGCGGGTCTATTGGGTCTATTGATTGATTTACGGCAACATGACTTCGTCCACTCCCAAAGTCCAAAGGATATTCCAAATGGAAGCGCCCGACTCGGCTGCATTTGCATTAATTCCTGGTCCGCTGGTCGTCACGCTTTATTGACTGCCAAAGCGGACCGAACCTGGAGCTGGAATTGGAACTGCCACCGGATTTCTGGGGGAGAGCGGCCTATTCCATCCCGGGCAGGGTGCGAGTCAGTCAGTCACTCAGTCAGTCAGTCGGCAGAGGCAGAGCTCTTCATTAATTGTTGCGCCTAACGAACCGCGAATGCGACAAGCCCCTCGGCGACAAGCCCAGTCGAGTATCGAGAGCTGGGAGCAGGGAGCTGAGAGCAGGGAGCTAAGAGCCGGGAGCCCCGAGCCCAGAGCTCTACCTATGCCCAAAAACTATGCCACACACACACACACACACACAGACATGTGCACGCACATATGCACACATATTCCGATCCTTCAAGCGCGCTTCCGCTTGGCCAGCAACAGGCGGAAGTGGCCCGAACTTTGGCCGCCGATTAATCATCGGTAGTTTTTGTTTTTTCACTGGGAGGGGAAGTTACCCTTCGGCGGGAAATATAAATGCTTTTTCTGTATGTTCCACGCCCAGTTAAAAGCATTTTTAATAAATCAAAATCCAAGTCAATTACAGCAAACTAAACCTAAGAACTATTAGTATACTTTAATTGATAAAACAAAGAGAACAAAGCTTATTACTAATTAATCTCTCTCTTCCCGCACAGAGTGCAGCTCCCCACAGTGTCCGGAGGAGATGACCCCGCTGGGTGTGCCGGCCGTGGCCATACTGCCCCTGCACACCAGCTCCCCGGAGCGCCGCATCACCCAGAAGGAGATCATCGCCGGCGAGGAGCGGCCCAAGTACGTGCTGCAGTCGCAGTACAAGCCCTCGCCCACAGCAGGTAGGTCAAGTTCCGTCCCCATCCGTCCAGACCCATGTCCGCACCTAAATCCGTACCCCAGCCCCCCCTAATGGTCATTAGCTTTATCATGCATTTGTGCACGGCACCCCACCCGCTGCCAGGGCCACATTGCACATCTCATATGCGACCCTGCCGACGCCAGGGTGTCAGTCATCCCCTCCCAGGGTCGACGCATGTATCGCTCCAATCGAAAATCGAAAATCGAAAATCCCCATCTGAGCATTCTCGCAAATTGATTTTGCTTCCATTATGCAATTATAAGATATGGAATCAGTGTTAACGATAACTTAGAGGAATCACTTGCTATTTATAGTACTTAATCTGGTTGAATTATTTAGTGAGTAGAATCTTTAGAGTGACCAAAGTGCTAAGAGCCTCGATTAATAAGCAGAGCATCGGTGTACAAGTGCTTTTTAAAGATCGATAACTTGGCCTTTTGTGGCCAATCAGTGGAATCAGTGTTAAATATAACTTAGAGGGAATTATAGTACTTGACGAACCTAAATCTGGGTGAATTATTTAGTGAGTAGAATCTTTAGAGTGACCAACGTGCTAAGAGCCTCGATTAATAATCAGAGCAGTGCTTCTTTGAAATCGATAACTTGGCTTATAGTGGCCGTTACTTTAAAATAATACAAAACGATGACAGTCTAATAATTAAATAAAACAAACAGCATTAGAAACCTTGAATTAACTTAAATTTAAATGTAAATAATTATTTAATCACCAGTTTTTATCTGCATTTATTTTGCTTGTAAAAAGCTTTCGCTCTGAGAGGTATACCTTAAATTTGAAGCCTACGTCAAATCAATCGCCAACGTCCACAATTGGATGCATGTGAACATAACATCTAGCATCCCCCAAGCTCGACTCCATATCGACATCTATCCGATCCGAACTCGATCTCGACCCCTATCCCGCTCTCTGAATGCCAATAAATGCTCTCTTTTGCCAACCAATGCCGCAATGTGTGTCCGTGTGTAGTGGTCAAGTCTAGAAGGGAGTCCGGCAGTAGTAGCAGGGCCGCTTCCGGATCAGGCTCCCTCTCAGGCTCAGGCTCAGGCTCCGTCTCAGGCTCCATCTCAGGCTCCGGCTCGGGCTCCAACTCCAACACCGGCTACGGGCTAGCCCTAGCTCCGGTTCCGGTCCCAGCCATCAGTAGCTCCTCCAAGAATAAACGATTTGTTGTTGAAACCATTACCACTATGACCACAGTGACCGAGCGTCGGATCATCCGGGAGGCGCACGAGGATGTGGCCGCCGCACCAGGAGCCACTGCCGCTGGCGCTGTCTCCGGAGCTGCTCCTGCCGCTCCGTCGAGTGGAGCGGAGATGCTGCCACCCGCCCTGCCGGCCAAGGCGAGTGCCACAGCAGCCGCTGCCGCCGCCGTCGCCGCAGCCACAGCCGCAGCAGCGGCGGCCAGCGCCACGGAGCAACTGCAGCAGCAGCAGCAACAACAGTTCGACGCCCAGAAGCCGCCACCCATTCCGCCCAAGGAGACGTCGCCGACCCAGATCAGCGGCATACTCAAGGGCGGCAAGCTCTGGAAGCAGGACTCCATATCCCAGGTGAGTCCAGATCATGAAGAGCAACTTACCCAGCCTGCTTTACCTCCTCTCTCTCTCCCTAAAGCAATCGGATGACCAGAACAACACCACCTCGGAGGACGAGAGCGGCACCACGAAGCGCTCGGTGAGGTTCGTCACCGAGGACCAGGCCAATGCCGGCACCGACAGCGATGCCCAGTCACTGGCCGGGGAGCTGGACGACAGCGAGAACCAGATCAACGAGCTGATCCCGATCAAGAAGCACTCGACGCTGTTCAACAACGCCCTGCGTCCCAACTCGGCGGTGCGCCAGCTCTTCCCGAGCGTCTCGGCCCACCAGGCCCCGGTGCTGACCTCCGAGGCGCTGCGGGCCTTCGACGAGTCCAAAAGGGCCGGCTGCCTGGTCACCCATCTGCCGGGCAGCTGTGGCGACTCCGACACCCTGCGCCGCAGCATGGAGCGCAACATCCTGCGCCGTTCCCTGATCAAGTGAGTATCTCTCAGCCTCCTGGGAAGTCCTCTCCCTTGACACACACTTGTTCTCTTGTCCGAGCAGGAAGAAGGCTGTCAAGTCGGACATATCGCTGGAGGAGCGCATCAAGCAGCTGACCTGCGACATCGACGAGGACCTGGCCGAGGAGCTGCAGCGGGCCGTGGACGAGGACGCCGAGGCGGCAGCCGAGCGGGCCGATGAGCTGGCCCAGCGGGACAGTCCCGCCGGGGAGGAGAACCCCAATCCCGTGCCCGGCTCCGGGGCGGGCCAGAAGTTTGTGAACGGCGAGAAGAGCTTCTCGCCCAGCAGCTCGGTGTCCAGCTCCTCGAGCGGATCGTCGGCCTACAAGAAGATCGCCGACATCTTCAATCGCGACAAGAAGCAGGAGAAGATCATGGAGATGGAGGAGAATCCCATTGTTATCATACCGCAGGAGTGCCGGTGTCCGGCGGCCCCCGACCTGGGCATGGGCATCCAGGTGCCGGTGGTCCACACCCAGATCCATCGCACCCCGCCCCGCCAGACGGAGCCGAAGCGCCAGTTCCTCTCCTCCACCCTGGCCCCGCTCACCGCCTGTGTGGCCGGCAACAAGGACGATCTCTCCTCCTACTACACCCTGGCCGCCGCTGCCGCCGCCCATCCGCACGCCCACGGCCATGCCCATGCCCACGCCGCCCACTATGCCGCCGCCGCTGCGGCCGCCGACTTCAACATGGGCCACCTCCTCGGAGCGGCTGCAGCAGCGGCAGCCTCCGGAGATCCGGCGGCCCAGCATGCCGCTGCCATGGCCGCCCAGGGACTCGCCCAGGGAATGGCCGTGGCGGGGGGCGGCGGCGGTGGAGCAGGCGGCTCGGATGATGCCCGCAAAGTGGCGCCCGATGTGATTGCCGGAACGCCGGGCCAGGAGACAGCCGGAAGGCAGGAGCAGGACGAGCTGGCCGCCTTCGCGCAGGCGGAGGCCAAGCGGACCGAGCAGCTGAAGAAGCGGTACACGGGCGCGGATCCGTCGCAGTCGCAGGCCAGCAGCGACGACGACGAGCAGAACGACTACGGGTTCAACAAGCGGCCCTCGGTGCGCGGCATCAAGCCCAAGTTCAGCTCCACCAACGAGATCCTGGCCCAGATGCAGGAGCAGCTGAGCGCGGCGATACCCACCGTGGTGAATAGCCAGCCGGTGCCGCAGGCCGTCAAGAGCTACGCCATGCCCAATACCCTCAAGCAGAATCCCTCGCCCCAGAATGTGCCCCAGAGCGTCCAGCAGCAGCAGCAGCAGCAGCAGCAACAGGCGCAGCAGCAGGCACAGCAGCAGCATCAGCAGCACCAGCAGCACCAGCAGCACCAGCAGCACCAGCAGCAGCAGTTGCAGCAACAGATGGCGGCGGCCATGCAGAAGACGGAGCAGCGAACGTGGAGCTTCTACAGCGAGACCGGGGAGCAGCAGCGCTTCCCCATGGACGCGGCGGCCATCCAGCAGACCTACTACCAGACCCTGCCCGCCGGCACCATGTTCCGCCAGACGATGATCCAGCAGGGAGCCACGGCTGCCGGCGGCGCGGACGATGCCTCGCTGCTGTACGCCGCCGCCGCCGCCGCCCAGAACTGCCAGAGCATGACGGCCACCAATGTGGCCACGGCCACCGCCACCGCCATCGAGCAGAGCAAGCACAGCAGCTACAGCAGCCACTTCGCCCGGAGTCCCACCCGGCGGCCGGAGTCGCCGCCGCCGCTGCGCAACTACCACCAGACCATGGTGCTCATACCGTACAACGCGGAGACCTACTCCCAGTTCGCCACCAGCAGCAGCGTCGATCCCAAGCTGGCCCACATCCAGCGCCAGAACATCCTCGAGTACCAGCAGGTGAGAGTCCCAGGGGATCAGTCTGTCAACGAGGTGAGAATCCAAGCGGGGAGTGCTCCTAGATAGCTCCTAGATGCCAGCGGCCAACTAACCACTCTCTCTAAGCCTCTCTCTAACCCCCGGTTAGGGCTAACCTAACGGGTGGGTGTCATAGCTGGGTGTTATGACATGTACCCAGGTTATGTGTACATCTATCGAACTCACTTTAACCTCCGGTTAGGGGTAACTATCTTACCGACTCTTATTTTAACCTCATGTTAGGGGTATTATCTTTCCCACATTTCACTCTAGAAATATCAATTCTTCTGTTTATTTGTTTACTTCTTTATTTATGTAGTAGTATTATTGATAATAATGATATATTCCCATGGAATAACCTACTTACTTTAACCTCCGGTTAGGGGTAACTATCTTACCGACACTTATTTTAACCTTAGGTTAGGGGTATTATCTTTCCGACATTTCACTCTAGAAATATCAACTCTTCTGTTTATTTGTTTACTTCTTTATTTATGTAGTATTATTATTGAAAAGATAGCCCATCGAATAACCTATTTACTTTAACCTCCGGTTAGGGGTAACTATCTTACCGACTCTTATTTTAACCTCAGATTAGGGGTATTATCTTTCCGACATTTCACTCTAGAAATATCAATTCTTCTGTTTAATTCTTTACTTATTTATGTAGTATTATTATTAAAAGATAGCCCATGGAATAACCTACTCACTTTAATTTCCGGTTAGGGGTAACTATCTTACCGACTCTTATTTTAACCTCAGGTTAGGGGTATTATCTTTCCCACATTTCACTCTAGAAATATCAATTCTTCTGTTTACTTGTTTACTTCTTTACTTATGTAGTATTATTATTGAACCTACTTACTTTAACCTCCGGTTAGGGGTAACTATCTTACTGACACTTATTTTAACCTCAGGTTATGGGTATATTCCCACATTTCATTCTAGAAATATCAACTCTTCTGTTTATTTGTTTACTTCTTTATTTATGTAGTATTATAATTGAAGCCCATGGACTAACCTACTTACTTTAACCTCCGGTTAGGGGTAACTATCTTACCGACTCTTATTTTAACCTCAGGTTAGGGGTATTATCTTTCCGACATTTCACTCTAGAAATATGAATTCTTCTGTTTAATTCTTTACTTATTTATGTAGTATTATTATTGAAAAGATAGCCCATGGAATAACCTACTTACTTTAACCTCCGGTTAGGGGTAACTATCTTACCGACTCTTATTTTAACCTCAGATTAGGGGTATTATCTTTCCGACATTTCACTCTAGAAATATCAATTCTTCTGTTTATTTGTTTACTTCTTTATTTATGTAGTATTATTATTAAAAAGATATCCCATGGAATACCTACTAATGCGTGCCTCCTTCCCGCCCAGGTCACCCAGCAGACGATCCGGGTGCCCATTGGCTACGCCCTGCCCGGCATGCAGCTGCACGTGGTCAGTGGGCGTGGCCACGCCGCCCACTACGCCCAGCACCAGCAGCAGCAGCAGCAACAGCAGCAGCAACAACAACAGCAGCAGCAACAGCACCAGCAGCAGCAGCGCCTGCTGCAAGGACACTACCAGTTCGGACCCGAGGGCGGAATGCCCGGGTTCAGTGAGCGCGGAGTGCCGGAGGGAGCGGCGGCGGTGTCGCACAGCGATTGCAATGCCATGGTATCGCCCACGGCAGCAGCAGCAGCGGCACAGCAGCAACAGCAGCAACAGCAACAGCAGCAGCAGCAGCAGCAACAACAGGTGCAACAGCAGCAGCAGCAGCAGATGCAGCAGCAGCAGGCGGCAGGAGTGGGCTCTGCCCAGGCCCAGGGATCGGTGTACTATGCGATGAATGTATGACCCGCGCTCGAATAGTCGCTGCCAGCGGCGGTCATCGTCGAGCGCCGCCAGTGTCAACGCGTCGAGTTGTCAGCGACTTCAGTGCATTTGGGTGGAGGCGGAATGGGCGGCGGACTGGGCGGACTGGGCAGATGAGCGCCCACATGCCGCACAGCCGTGTCCAAGTCCAGGTCCATGTCCAGGTCGAGATGAGACCGCCTTAGACAGAGAGACAGAGAGACAGAGAGACAGAGAGAGTGTGTCCTCGAGTTCCCATGATGATGATACCCATCCGCTGATATGTTGAGTTGCCCCTCAGTTGGCCCTAGCGAGCGTTTTCGAATAGGTTCTTTAAGATCTTCCGTTGAGCAGGATTTTCAGTATCCTTAACCTTAACCTTATGCGTAACCGTAACCGCAACCGTAACCTTAACCGTAACCGTAACCGTAACCGTGTTATCCGTGTTATCCGTGTTATCCGTATCTTTGTCCGTAGTGTTATTATAATCCAATCGAGGGATCAGTTCTCCCCCAGAAGGATCCCAGGAGTACATCTTAAGTTGAGCCTTGCCGTCGAGGATTTTATTTAGTAGCTATTAATAACTAATGAATTAATTAACGAGAGCGAAGGAGCGGGGACGTTGAATCTAAACCAAAATACAACCAAATCACATGAATTTACTTACATGCTGGGTGCTAGTATTGCAACAACCACAAAATATACAAGCAAGGAGCAGGAGCAGGAGATAGGAGGTTAGAGGCAGAGGTAAACTAAGTTATGCAAATTAAATTTAGCAATGTTAAACGAAGGACACATATAAATTCGTGTATTGTATGTACAACTATTTTTTGTAACTCCTTTACCTTTTTTTTTGTATTGCTGTTAGCGAGAAGACCGAGTTTTGCTCAAGGGAAAGTGCATTTGATTTTAAGCGTATTTCTATGACTAAACACACACACATATTTATTAATTATGGACTATTAATTATTATTACATTGGCCACACGCCCGAATGCTAAACTAAATGACACGTACTTACATTACATTTTATTGAATTGAATTGATATTACAAAGTATATTCCAATGTAGTGCAATTTGTTGCTAACTCCAAAAACTCTCTTATCAAAGAGTATTATATGTATATTCAAAGCTATATATACAGCGTGTATGAGCGTCAGAACATTATAGGAATATTTTAGGCCTAGGCTTTATTTTTACCCATATCTATAAATATAATTTAAACTCTTTTTTTTCCCCTCCTTATGTACAATAAATTTGAGATTTTCAACAGTCTTTGGTTTTCTACGCTTAAGCCATGTTTATACGAAATACGATCTATGTGTACGTACATATGTATATTTTGTATGCTACAGTTTGTTTGGGTTTCATTTGTAGACGATCGATCTCATCCCGCATCGCATTCCACAACTCCAATACTCCTTCCTCCCAACTGACACTCCCAGCCTTCAGGGGACTCCAAAGCGCCACTTATGCCGCCCGAAAGCATGCTAAGTAAATGTGTAAAGGCCTGCTTTTGGGCGGTCAGTCTCCCCAGGCCTTTGGAGGACTCCACGGATCGCCTCTCTCCCGAAACACGAGAGCATCAGTGCCAAAAAAAAAACAAATAACTCTCATCACATCCCATCATCACATAAATACCTCCTCTCCTCATTCCATCTAGTCGATAAGGAAACGTACATAGGTATAATCATATTATCCATACAGTCATGAGCAAATGTTAGAGGTAAACGCAATCAAATCTGATATTTTCGATAGGATAAACACACACGAACACACTTGCATACACATACTTACATATACATATACAAATATAAATATTGTACTTCGACTCGGATCAGATATTGTGTTAATGTCTATAACGAACATATTGGATGAGAGATACTTCGATACTTCGATACTTCGAGGCGAACACGAATTAACAGTGCAATAATCTTAAGGAGAATTACAGCTAGCCGGAAACGGAAGCGACACCAGACAACGCAATGCAACGTGACAGCGCGCGAGCGAGATAGTTAGATTGTTAGCCACAAAGAAAGGGACAGAGGGAGTGCGAAAGAGAGAGCGGGAGAGAGATGGCGCGCATAACGAAACAAGATAGTCATAGAATTAACAAATCCAACATATACAGAGCGATTAACAATTAACTATAAACGAGTAACGATTAACGATTAACGATTAAAGATTAAAGATTAACGATAACTAATGCGCGGTCTTAGGCGTTCGATATGCAATTTTTTTGGTTTGGTTTGGATAGTTCTCTTCTTTTTTTTTTGAGCATTGTCGCGACTTTACACTGAGAGAAATTCAACAACTAGAATTGACTAGAAAACGCAGCGCGATTTGCATATTATATACATAAATTAATTTAGAGCCAGATAGCGAGCGAGAGTAAAGCGATACACGGTAACTTATAAATGAATATATATGTATATACCATACACAGGCATACATATGCATATATACATGGATATATACATACTAGATGTTTATGTAATACATAAATGGCATTGAACGAACTCCAAGCACATTGCAAAGTAACCCCCTGCCCCAATCGCATGAAGTCCCCCCGTTTTCATAGTTCAGTGCATGGATATATCGACGGAACTCAATTTTTTCTATGCAAATGTAGTGGAAACCAAACACAAGAAATGCAAATCGAAATTACATAAACGGAACATACATATATATATATTTAGACACACATTTAGACGGTATCCTATATCCGATTGACTTGGTTGAGACCTTCGGTTGCGTTTTTCGGGCATGCAGAACAGAACAGAAGTAATGAAAACCAACAGGATGTATGTAATAGTATATATATTATAAGGCCGGATATGATCGCGTCGCACTGCTATATGTTATGTATGGATGCGGGGCACGACGACGACACGGAGAAATCCACGGAAAACAACCAAGAGAATTGATGCGACCGACACACGAGTAAATATATATATATATAACAAATTTCAACAAATATATGACTGAGCCAATGACTCAAAATACATTTTAACAGAAATGAAAACCAGAAATATATGAGAAATACAAAAATGACAAGCAAACGAGCCTTAACCCTTATTTCTAGCGGCTTTTGGGAGGTTAGGCGGGGAAAATGGTAGGAATATTTCCCTCAGAGCTGCATTGTTGATATATTGTATGCAGATATCGATTTTAAATCGATCGATGTCCTTGTTTTGCCAGCTCTAGTTTGCATACTCCTTTGAGATATCAATTTATAATACAGAACTCTGTAGTTCAAATAATTATTTAGAAACTTTTTTTTAGAGTTGGCAAATAATCGGAGATTTATACACAAAAATCGATTATAAATCGATATATATTAATCTTTTAAGCTCTCTCATTTTAAACAATCTAGCAAGGGGAAAGTATTTAGTAGATTGTTTTGACAGCTCTAGTGTAAACTACTCCTGTGAGATATCAATTTCTAATACAGAACTCTGTAGTTCGAATAATTATTTAGAGACTTATATTAGAGCTGACAAATAATCGGAGATTTGTACACAAAAATCGATTATAAATCGACAAAGATAAAAAGTTGGGAAAGTATTTAGTGGATTACTCACAACTTATGTTGGGTTTTTCAATCATTCAGCAACAGTTTCTTCAATCTGGTCTGCTCATGGCAGGGCTGCGTACACACAGAAAAATACCTAGACAATTGTGGGGGCCTTTCCCCCTTTAACTCAGCTTCAGCTTTGAAATGTAATCAATTTCTTGAGAGCGCTGGCACTTTCACCCCCAGCGCCTGATAATGCCCTCCTCTGGGCGATCGGTTTCCCAGCCTAGGTACCTCGGATCCCACATCCCACATCCGATCTCCGATCTCTCGGACCGCCGAGAGTGTGCAATCAGTCGGAACTGGGAGCTCTCTCCGCGGCGCTATCGCCTCGCTGGGGCCTGGCTTCAGTCTGTCAGCGTCTGCCGCTCGACGAACCTCGAACCTCGAACCTGGGACCGATCCACGATGAGCTGTCCCTACGCAGGAAATGGGTGAGCAGTGGCCAGTCCTAGAGTCCGAACTGCAACTCAAGTTGCAACTCCTTTCGTAGAAACGAGCACGACGACTCCGCGGTGCCGCTGACCACGGAGGTGGGCAAGATCTACGGGGAGTACCTGATGCTGGACAAGCTGCTGGACGCCCAGTGCATGCTCTCCCAGGAGGACAAGCGGCCCGTGCACGACGAGCACCTGTTCATCATCACGCACCAGGGTGAGTCCTGCCTGAGTCCGGAGACGCCACTGAGTCCTTGTCTGTAGCCAGTACCCATTCTCCCCAGCCTACGAGCTGTGGTTCAAGCAGATCATCTTCGAGTTCGACTCCATCCGGGACATGCTGGATGCCGAGGTGATCGACGAGACCAAGACCCTGGAGATAGTCAAGCGCCTCAACCGAGTGGTGCTCATCCTGAAGGTGAGTCTGTAAGGGAGATCTCTATACCGATTGCCAACTTGTGTGCCTTTCCTGCCCAGCTCCTGGTTGACCAGGTGCCCATTCTGGAGACCATGACTCCCCTGGACTTCATGGACTTCCGCAAGTACCTGGCCCCCGCCTCTGGCTTCCAGTCGCTGCAGTTCCGCCTGATCGAGAACAAGCTGGGCGTGCTCACGGACCAGCGGGTGCGCTACAACCAGAAGTACTCCGATGTCTTCAGCGATGAGCAGGCGATCAATGCCATCCGGAGCTCGGAGCACGAGCCCTCGCTGCTGGAGCTGGTGCAGCGCTGGCTGGAGCGGACGCCGGGCCTGGAGGAGATTGGCTTTAACTTCTGGGAGAAGTTCCAGCAGAGCGTCGACCGCTTCCTGGAGGCCCAGGTGCAGAGCGCCATGCAGGAGCCCGTGGAGCTGGCCAAGAACTACCGCCTGATGGACATCGAGAAGCGGCGCGAGGTCTACCGCTCCATCTTCGACCCGGCTGTCCACGAGGCCCTGGTCCGGCGCGGCGACCGGCGGTTCAGCCACCGCGCCCTCCAGGGCGCCATCATGATCACCTTCTACCGGGACGAGCCCCGCTTCAGCCAGCCCCACCAGCTGCTCACCCTGCTCATGGACATTGACTCGCTGATCACCAAGTGGCGATGTGAGTCTATTGAATACCTCAATCCCAAGATCATCGATACCTTCTCCTTCTCCTTCTCCTTCTTCTCTCGCCGCAGACAATCACGTGATCATGGTGCAACGCATGATTGGCTCCCAGCAGCTGGGCACCGGCGGCTCCTCCGGCTATCAATACCTTCGCTCCACTCTCAGGTGAGCATGGAATCGATCTTCGGTCTGCTGACCATCTCCTCTCCTCCTCTCCTCCTCTCTGTGTCTTCCAGCGACCGGTACAAGGTGTTCCTGGATCTGTTCAACCTGTCCACGTTCCTGATTCCCCGCGAGGCCATTCCGCCCCTGGACGAGTCCATTCGCAAGAAGCTCATCAACAAGAGTGTCTGAAAGCACTTTTCTTTATTTTTTTTTTAATTAAATAAAGTTATTTGTTAATAAATAACATATACCTGAAAATTGAAAAATTTCTTTCTTTCTAGTTAGCCTGAAAGTAGGCCTTGGACTTTCACTCTACTTTTCTCCCTCTTTTTCAGAGTCACTTGATGTGGGTTTTGCTTTAAAATATTTATTTGTAATTAAAGTGGGGAAAATACTACAAGACTGTATAAGATGCCTTACCTAGAAGTCAGCTATAGAGCTGTAAATTAATTAAGAATTTGACAGAGCAATTATTATGACATATGGGGCTGTAAATTAATTAATTAGACTCGCCTCCAAAAGCTGAACAAACAAAAGCATTGTGGACCACAGAGCTTATTCATTTTGCCAGCTTAAAATCTATATGTGGAGACTATATAAATAGATATTATAAATCTGATGGCATCAAAAATTATAGCAGATATTTTCCTGGAAAAGTATTACTGAGAATTCTAATTCTAAATCAAGTCAAGTAATCTTTTTCTATCTCTAACTAGTAAATACATTCTACCCGCTCCATTGTCTAGTTTATAAGATACTTTTTTCCGGGTTATCACTGTCCAAAAAACACTTGCTATAGTTTATAAACAGCTCTGACTTGGGCCGATCTGGCACGACTCGAAATCGGAGCACACACAAAACATAACCTTTGCCGGTGGCCTTTCTCCCGATGGGCTGATAGCCTCCGACTCCGATTCGGATCCGACTTTTCAGTTTCAGTTTCAAGATTGTCCGCCGGACGCTTGCGAGTGCAATTAATTAGTGCCGGGGAGGGGAGGGGAGGAGGCGGAGGGGGCCGGGCACCGGAACAATGCTGCTGGAATCAGCGGAGAGCATTATATAAGGCCAATAATTCGCTTGAATCGCTTACGTGAGCCTCCGCCCCAGCCCCATCCTCAGGCAAATGGAATTTCGGCGCGGCCCGGACTACCCCTGTTCTGTGGCCATTTTCATAATTTTTTGTTTGGCAATTAGCAGGTAATCTGTGCAGGTAATTAGGTAACCCAACTCGACCCTCGCCATCCGCAAAATGCGCGACCTGCGGACGACCGGGCAGCCCTTGAAGAGCAGGTCCCTCCAGAGTCCCAGAGCAGGTCTATATAGCGGCTATAGCGACATAGGAGTGCTGGTCATCTTTAGCCAGAAATTTGAGCCACTGTATTATATATATATATTATATATTATATATATATTATATTATAAGAAGGGAGTTTTCTTACCTAATGTTCTGTTTGTTATTTGATATTTATTGTTTATGTATTGAAGAGGTGATAGCTTCCCAGCTTAGCAAGGTGAAAAGTATAGGTGAATAATATGAATTATAAATCTCACTTGACTAAAGTATATTTTGAAATATATAAATCGTATTAAACCGATTTTCAAATGATTTCATTTCTCCTTAACTAGAACGCAGTTGATAAGCTAGAGTGACTATACTGAATATGAGACTGATTGAATAGACTATAAAATAAAGGCATTAAAATAACAATATATATAAAATTTGGGTAATATGAATTAAGTTTGGTTTTTACTATCAAATTATTGAATCCAGCAAAATAAATATAAGATCCTGCTGTTCATCTGCAAGTGAACAAAGAAGTGAGAAGAAAATATGAGACTGATTGAATAGACTATAAAATAAAGACATTAAAATATCAATATATATAAAATCTGGGTAATATGAATTAAGATTAAACAACCCTCAAGTTTGGTTTTTACTATAAACCCATTGAGTCCAGCAAAATAAATATAAGATCCTGCTGTTCATCTGAAAGTGAACAAAGAGACGTGTTCATTCTGCGTTCAGTTGTTCACTCACTGTTCATTTGAGCAAGTGGACACTGACCAACTGAGAGAGCAACTGTGAAGGATATTAATACTATTTTTCGATCACAGTCGGCCCGTTTTCCCAGCCCATATGCCCTGCTTCAGTGGCTGTAGGGCACCTGAGTGGAGGCAAAACCCACGCCGCCGACGACGCAAACTCATTAATAAAGCCAGCAACAACACCGATGGCCGAGATCAGGCGGAGGCCGAGTCGGAGCCGCTCGCCAGTCGCTAGCTGAATCTCCGATCGGTCGGTCGAGCTGTCTCCGGGACAAAAATAAAGCAAAGAAAAAGCAAAAAGGCAAAAAGCAGAAGCAAAGTTGATATAACCAAGGCAAAGTGCTAATAAACCGAGCAACATGCGCTGCCTGGCATTGAGCTCGCTCTGGCTGTGCCTGTGCCTCTGCCTGTGCCTGGGGCTGACAGGTAAGGAGCCCCGATCCCAGACCTCCTCCCCAGCCTCCCTAACCCCAGCCCCTTCACCCGACAGCCGCCTACAAGAGCGAGGTGGAGATCACGCCGGAGCCGCTGGACTCGGTTATAGAGACGACCACGAAGAAGTCGAGTTGGTTCGGCGGCTTCAAGAAGTTCTTTGGCAGCGATGGGGCCACCACCACCACCACGACCACCACTGAGCGGAGCCGCAGCGCGGTCACCACGCCCACTCCCAGTCCGAAGGCGGCTGTGACGCCCACATCGCCGCAGAAGCCGCCGCCGCTGGTCATCTCGCATGCGCCGCTGATGCCGCTGGGTCCGCGGCCGGACACGCCTGACTCCTCGCCCTTCGGCGCCTCGCCGCCGCCGGCCAGCGGTCCCCAGTGGCCCACTGCGTCCAGCACAAGGCCACCTCAGCCCCAGCATCCACCCCAGCCCCAGGTGCCAGTCCAAGGACGCCCGCAGGCAGCCCCAGGAGCCCCACCCGGAGCCCCCAACCTGCCGCCTGGCTTCGCACCCTATCGTCCCCAGAAGCCGCAGCCAAATAGCTACGACCTGAGCTACGGCGGAGGACCAGGAACAGGACGTCCTGGATTCGGACTGGGATCCACCAGCACAACTACAACTACAACGACCACCACCCAGCGACCCAGGTCACCGGGCGTCCAGCCCACCATCGATGTGCGCTTCTCGGGCGGCAGCAGCACCTCAACCACCACGGCCAGGCCGCAGCAGCAGAAGGAGGACTTCCCGGCGCTGCCAGGACCGCGCAGGCCTTCCCAAAAGGAGGACTTCCCGGCACTGCCGCCGGTGAAGACGCCGCCTGGCTCCCCCACGCCCACGCCCACTCCCGGTTCGCCAACCGCCTGGCAATCCCCATTGCCCACGCCCCAGCATCCAGTGCATCCAGTGCATCCAGTGCATCCGGCACAGCCCACCAAGAGCTCAGCCACGCCCACACCTGCGCATGGAGGAGGAGCAGCCTTTGGAGGAGGAAGCACCACCAGCACAGTGCGACCCGGCTTCCAGTCGTCGGGCAACTCGGTGGCCACCGACGACGAGATCCGCCAGCTGACGGAGCAGCTGTACGCCAAGGAGACCAACAGCCAGATCGGGAACATCCAGGTGAACGTGCAGGGACGCACGCGGTCCATTGACAGCGCCGACGAGGCGCCCAAGCCGTGAGTACTTCGCCATCCATCTCCCCCATCTTCTCTAGCTCTTCCTTCCGTATGAAAGGCTCCTCCAGGTGGACGCCAAGGCCCTGGAGTCGCCGACGATCGCCAAGATGCGGCTGCTGTTCAACAACTACGAGCAGGACACCCTGGTCAACGAGTACGTGACGCCCAACGAGCGGAAGGAGGAGAACGACTTCCTGGACGCGGTGATGGCCACGCCGGTGATGCGCCAGGCGATGCAGTTCCTGCAGCAGAAGGGCCTGCTCAGCCCCGACCCGAAGAGCCACCGCGACCTGGTGAAGGAGCTCTGGTTCACGCAGTACTCCCGCGGGCAGGGCAAGATCGGCAGCTCCGGCTTCGAGCACGTCTTCGTCCACGAGGTGAAGGACGGCACCATCATTGGCTTCCACAACTGGGTCTACATCGGCGACGAGGAGCAGGGCGGCCGCTTCGACTACAAGGGCTACATGAAGGAGCAGGACATTGGAACGGTGAGTCCACCTCCAAGGAGGAGCTGCTATGGATCCCCTTCTTTATACTTATTTCTCTCTGCAGAAGGGCAAGATCCTGAAGATCCGGTTCTCGCACCAGGGCCTGAACAAGCCCGTGAACACGCTGTTCGTGGGCACCTCCCCGGAGCTGGAGCTGGCCCTCTACACGGTCTGCTTCCAGCTCCGGCCGGACCGCACCTGCCCGGTGTCCCTGGGCAACAGCAAGTTCGGGATCATCACCTACTCGTGGCGGTATCGGGGCAAGAACCTCATCGGCAGCGCCTATCCGGAGATTTGAGATTGGGGCGATAGCTCCCCGCGTAGTCATCGTAGCTGTTTTTTTTTCTGTCGCTGTAATAAATAAAGAACGATTATGAAACCTTATTTATTCATATTTCAAGTATCTTAAGCTCGATTCGAGGAAATTCAAATGCGCGCGCATGCGCAAGCAGTTCAGCGCACTGCTTGTCAACTTACATCTACTTACATCGTTATCGTGTCGTTATCGATTTCGGTTCTTTGCCAAGCAGGCCGTCGCTAACGTGGAACAATTTAAGACCAGTTTTAAGCTCCCTTGCTCTCCCTCTAGCTGTCTCGCTCTTTCTTGCTATCTGGCTATGGAGAGAGACTCTCTCTCTCTGAGCCACTGCTCTGCGTAGTGATCTTCGTTAACCGTTTTTCAGCCATGTCAGTTTCTGTTTGACTGCCGGAGGAGGTTGTTGTGCATTTTTTTTCGGTGCGGTAGTAGCTGTATGTGTGAAAGTTGTTTTTAACTGGCCATAACTGATCAATTAGTATGCAGCTCGTCTGGTAAAAACTATCGTTTTTAAACATATACAACCCGAGGAATTCGAAAAGCGCGCCCTTGAAACGTTATTGAAACGCACGCACTTTTTGCCCATCATTAGAAGAAGACCTTCCGAGCTTCGGAAAAAAAGGAAGAAATATCGGAAAATACCCATCAACTGCATACTCTCCCAGCACACTCCCCTCAGCTGTTTCGGTAATGAACTCGCCAGTGCCGTGCTATTTATATTTGCTCTAATTTTGTTCAATTTCGGTAAAGTTGACAAAAAATCAACGCTTTTCCACAAAACAAAATACAAGCAACAAGTCGGCGACACAAACAACGCAGCAGCGAGTCAGAGCGAGAAGGAGCGAATAGAAGCGGAGTAGAGGAGGAGGCGAAGAAGACACAGAGACGAAAGAAATGTAGCAGAAATCTTCCTCTTCTAATGTTCTGTGTGCGGTGACGAAGTGACGTTGAAAGCAAGCGAGCCAATAAGAAGAGGGTCGGAAAGCGCGGAGCGAGGAAAGGAGAAAGAGCACAGAAAACACATAAAAACACAAACCCAACTCACACACACAACACGTATACGCGCTGGCCAGAACTGTTAACTGAAACGCGAGGCAACAACAAAGCAAGTAAGTACCAAGCGAGAACATAACGAGAGAGAGAGCGGAGAGAATATTCTCGCTCTCTCGGAATTCAAATCAGAATCTGAATCTGAATCTTAGACAACTAAAACAACAACAAGAACAGCAGCGAGTGACAATAGAGTCCAATAGGATAAAGCGGGCGCCATTAGAGATACGTCTTTTTTCTTTATCAAACTTGTTTACAAGGGGGGAGGGGAGGAGGAGCGGTAAATGAAAGAACAACATTTATTTTGAATATTATTATTATTTTTTTGAATATTTTCCACATTTTCTATTTCTATTCTTTCTATTTATATATGATTTTGATTGGAGTTTCAAGGGTTTCCTGTGTTTACAAATTTTAATAATTATATTTCAATTTACTTCAAAATATGTTAAAATATATAGAATTTTGTTGATTATTTTGGATCATTTTTTTGTATTATTACTTGAAGAATTTTGTATTAACTGAATTATGAATTTTAAAAGTCAGATATGTAGACTTGTTGAAAATATTTATGATAGCTTTACAACTATTTTTATTGCTGCCCTAATGTTTGCCATCACATTCCTCTGTTTTCAACTAAATATTAGTTTTAAACAATTATTTTATAGCGAAATGCTAGAAACCCTTCCCCAATGAAGTCATCAAGCTGTATGAATACTTTCGGCCAGAAATATACCCAACCAATCAGTCAGGCAATTAATCAGATTGACCAATGCCATTGCCGATTCTCGCAATTAGCTTTCTGAGCCACCCCCATCATCATGGCTAATTAAAGACAGCAGTACAGTGTGTGATCGATATGGGGAATTAATAAACAGCATATTGTTACCTTAAAAAAGTGAATCTACTTTCAAACTGTGCAAGTTAAATGCCACATTAATTGTATAATTCTTTCTAGGGAATTTAAGCTTCTAAATAAATATTTTTAAATATAATTTAAATATATAGAGTTGATAATAGCTCTGATAACTATCTTATCCGCTATATTCTGATAGAAAATAATATAAATCTGTCCTTAGTATTGTACTGTTTTTGCTGTGCAGTGTCCACTCTTCAGAGTGTGCACTGTGATTAGGCATTGCTGTTTGCGTTTGCATGCTCCTCCCAGAGTGAGCTCATCAGCGATGCAGTATCTCCCCCTGCCCGAAGCCAGAACCCATACCCATCACCATACCCATACCCATACCCAAGTGCACGTGTTCGCGTCGAAGAAACCTTTTGAGTTCTTTGGGTTCAGTCTTCAGGCTGGCCAAGAGATGCAGAGATGCTGCTGCCATTGCCGCTGAGACCTGTTCCGTTCTCCGAATGCGATCGATTTCAATTTGTGTAACGGCATCCGAGCATTTGGTCTCCGTCCCCGTCTCCTTCTCCAACCCGCTGCAGTTGCACCAGCTCGTCCTAACGGTGCTCGAGTAAGCCAGCTTCTTGGCCAGCTTCTTGGCCAGACTTCTTTGTAATTCGTATTTCGTATTTCGATTTCGAGAGATCCCTACGACGATCGAACCGATCGCAGATGCCCCTTGCCTCGATCAAAACGTTGGCCAACGTTTTCGGCCAAATCATGGCGAGGCATAAAGCCAAGAACGCTGCGCGCTGTGCTGCCAACAACGGTATACGATGGCAAACAGTTAGGCGTGCAAAAAGCCAGGAAAAAATCGACGAAAAAGCAGCGCAAAAGCTATAAAACAAAAAATTGGTGGTGGCGCAAAAGAAAACTGGTTCCGGCCATCGAAGAATGCCGCAGCGCCGTTCAGCGTACGCCGTTCGTCGCCGACGGCGGCCGCAGCGGCCACAGTGGCCACAGCGGCCACAGCGGCCACGGCGGCCACTTGGCCAGGTCCGAGAGTGCCTCTGTGTGAGTCTCGTGGTGTGGTGTGCGTGCCACTTCCGTACAACAACGCCCTGCCCGCCTGCCATTCCCCCCAGATCCCCAAGATCCCCCATGCTCTCCCGTTCCCGTTTCTCTCCATCTCTCTTCCTCTCCCTCTCGCTCTCCCTCTTCCTATCTCTCTCTCCTCAATCGGCATTCTTGAGCTAGCGCTCGCGTTCGTTGCCTGAGTCTTTTGTTTTCCTTGCTCTTTGCCGTGTTTTCTTATCGCTGCCACAACTCAATACCCTGGCAGCAGGGTGTTTCCCCTTGCAGCGCACAGAGGTCAGCGTGACGAAGCTATCAAGATGGCCATAAACACACACACACACACACACACACACACACATATCAGGCTGATTTTATGGGAGAATGATTTCGCTGGGCTTCGAAACAAGAGCATAAATATATAACGATTTTCCATTTAAGGCAGGGTTCACAAATACAATTAACATATTATTAAAAGACTCTGAGATATTAGAGAAAAATGCAAGAAAACCGCACGGAATGCAGCACCATGATAGATCTTAACCTAACCAAACACACCAGTGACAATCAATTGGCTTTTGAGGGTATTTGGCATTCGAAAGCCCAGATTCCAGATTCCCAGCTTGCCAACCATCTATATATATTTTTTTCTTATTTGCTATTCGCTTTCGTGCTTATTTTCATGCTGGCGGAGCTGGCGGAGAAAAAGCCGAGCCACAAATGCTAAAAATGCATAACAAAGGCCAGAGCAAACACCAATACACCAATACACCAATACACCAATACACCAATACACCAATACACCAATAGACCAATACCAAGGCGCACAATCACTCACACTCACACACACACTCACGATGCTAATGCGACAAAGATGTTAATTGACTTTTACTTTATTTAAACAAAATAGTCACAGCGAACCACGATCTCCATTGAGTGAAATTTTTCATCTACGTTTCTTATTAATTTTTATTTCTTTTCGGTTCGTGTGGCTCGTTCTTTTGGCTGTCGTCATCGATTTCGTTTTCTGGTCGAAAGCCTACACACATATTGTTGTTAAGTTTTTAATCGGTTTGGATGATGCGATAATTGGAGGCACCAGAAATCAATTTCGCCTGGGAACTTTCGGTGGCCAAGGCGTGTGATTTAATCAGGTCGATAGTGCCGATAGTGTCAGCCTTAATTGATGGCTTAGCCATTGAAATTGTTACTAGAAAGTCTTGTTATTTCTAGAGAAATCACCAAAGGGATTTGCAGCTAGTAAAGTCTGCCCTTTTGAGATGAAGAATCTGGCTCTATTAATTGAATTTTAAATCGATATCCCTCCCACAGCATGTTGGATCCCCATCTTTGGCGGCGGCGGCACCTCTGCCGGATTGCAATTGCCTCTTTGGCCGCCAACTGTTTTGGCCCACATTCCGCTACGCCCCCGAGACGCAGCTGCTTCCCGTCCGCCCGTCCGCCCGCCCAGTGCCTAGCTCCAAACCCCAGTCCCAGTCCCAATGGGATCGTGGGCGGGTGGCTGTTAGTGTTGCAAGTTGCTTTGTGACTGCGGACCTTGTTGGCGTGCCAATGTTGCGGGTGCGGCATACATAGAGAGAAAATAGTCCCTACATCTAATCTACATCAAATTGAGTTAATGCTAATCTGATTTCATATCAAATTCGATTCTGATTCGATCAAATTTATCAGTTTAAAGTATAAATTGATATGAGGCAAGTCCAGGGTGATCATAAGCTTTGGTCCTGATCGGATCTCGGATTTCTCTCGGCGTGGACACTGGCGGAAACGCAGGAAAAACAAATCGAGCGGCACTCCTAGGCCCGCCATTTATCCATTTGATTGTTAGAATACTTTATGCACTGCTGCCACTTTCAATTGTCTCCGGCGGAGCCGGGGCTCTTTCGGAGATTTCCCTTTTCGCCGCTGCCTGCATAAAGTTAACAACATATCTGATATATCCGACCGAGCCGGCCGAGCCACGTCTGCCGCTGTGTTGGTGATCGATGAGCAAAAGCAGGCTGGCAACATGGCGCGCTTTTTTTTGTTTTTGTATTTTTCCCCCAAAGGTTTATTGGCCTTTTGGCTTACTCTCCTCTGCACGCGTGTGTCTGTGTGTGTCGCCATTTTAGCCCGAACTTGGCTCTGGGCCTGGCTCTGACTCTGACTCTGTCTTTGGCTCTGACTCTGACTCTGGCTCTGACTCTGGCCGTGGTGCTAGTGAAATCGTGCGCCGACTTCGACTTGGACTTCTTGCTAAATATTTCTTCTTTCCACTTTGAAATTTTCTATTTGTCCAACCCCGAAAAAAGGCGAAAAAATTCGAAAACTCTGGCCAGGCCAAGAGCAAGAGCAGGGCAATTAAGCCGCTTACTGCAACAACAGCACTGGAAATATTATATATGACTAGTCACTCCCTAGACAAGCCGAGCCAGGCCAAAGCCAGGCCAGAGCCAGGCCAGAGTCAGAGCCAGAGTCAGAGCCAGAGTGAGTGCGTTGTGCGTGTTGTGTTGCGTTGACGAGTGTGTTTTTGGCCAAAGCTTTTAGCCAATAAGTCAAACTGTCAGTCAGACGGACATTGTTGACGTTGCCATAGCCGTTGGGTTTAATTGAAATGCCAGGCAAGCGGAGAGCTGGACCTGGGACCTGGGACCTGGGACCTGAGCTGCAGTCTGAACTAGCCAGGAATTCCCCGAGCCACAGTTTGAGTTGAGTCTCAGCCGGATTCGTATCTACAGGATCTTGGGCTGTTTGATGGACTCGTGTAAGTCTCTAAGTCTAGACTAAAAATAGATATACCTTGGACTTGGTTATTACAACGTTTAATCTTTTATTAATGGCATTAACATATTAATTGCCGAATGCTTTTGTTATCATTACCTCGCTGGCTACACACGCAGCGGCCAAAACGAAAGGCGAGTCTAAATAATATAAACATATTGGATGTAAACAATAAATAATGCAGGAGAGCGAACGTGTTAAGTGGGTAACAGAAACGCAACTTGAAAGTAAATCCGAGTAAACCGAACTTAATTGCTGCTCGAATTGCAAATTGCAAACTGCAGTTCGTCAAACCGACTCGATTAAAACGAAAACGAAAACGAAAACTAAAACGGAGCCTCCAATTACAGATAAATATGGCATACAAATAATTAAAGATCGCACTTGTGCGTGTGCCCATTGAGTTTCACTTTGCTGCCCGTATAAATATAAATATAAAGCCGCTCCCCTAGGGCCGTTCGGGCCGCTCAGCTATGCCAAGAATGTAGCCACAGTTGAGTTGAGGCCAGAAACTGGCCTGTAGCTGGCCCACAACACCACCAAACACACACATTCTTCGAGTCGCGCCAACACCTGACTGCGGCTTTGCATAACTTAACATTTCAGCGTTTAGCCGCTTAAACATTTAAACATTTAAGCAGGTGCGGCCTGTGGCTCTGTGTCTCTGTGTGTGTGTGTCTCTCTGTGTGTGTGTGTCTACCAGCTGATAACAAATCAGTTTAGATATCGAAAAGAATATGTAAAGACTTCTATGAAAACACCAGCATCATTCTAAGTATCTATGGGTCTTGCCATTGAAAGATTCTATGAATTCCATTGTGATTTGTCACCGAAAGACGAAAGACTTAGGCAACGAACTTGCTTGCAGTGAACACCCTGTGACTGGGCTTATTACGAACTTGCTTGCAGGGAACACCCTGTGACTGGGCTTATTACCAACTTGCTTGCAGGGAACACCCTGTGACTGGGCTTATAACAATTAGTGTTTATATTTAAAAATATTAAGAAACAAAGTTAAGAGGGTTAATGTTTTGTGACACTTAATTCTTATAAAAATATCTCCAATTTTATATATAAATAAATAAATATATCAATTTTAAATATATATTTAAGCACAAGTACTGGATTCTATAACCTTTGCCTAACCAAGAACTAGAAAGTATATCTAAAAAACAATTTTAAATATATATTTAAGCACAAGTACTTGGTTCTATAACCTCTACCTTACCAAGAACTAGAAAATATCTCTAAAATACAATTTTAAATATATATTTAAGAACAAGTACTGGGTTCTATAACCTTTGCCTTGCCAAGAACTGGAAAATATCTATAAAAAACAATTTTAAATATATATTTAAGAACAAGCACTGTGTTCTATAACCTTTGCCTTGCCAAGAACTAGAAAATAAATTTTTTTCGTCTGTACTTTGCTACAAAAACACTTACAAGTGTCTAGTTCTCGGCTTAAGCAATCTTATGACATTTTAAATGCTAAAAACCAAAAGTATTTGTGCGAAATTGTGCAATTTCCGTTGTGGAGCTGTGGAGCTGTGGAGTTGATCAGGCCAGGCCAGGCCGATCAGCTGCAAATGAAATTCTTGCGATTGTTATTCCACCTCGATGGATATTTGCTCATTGATTACGAACACACAGCCACACACATAATCGTGGCGGGGTTTTGTGGTTTCGCCGCTGCTGTTTTGGCCCGACTGGCTGCCGCGGCTTTAAACATGGACTGCAGGCAGCGACGTCTTAGCATCGGAATGCGGTCGAACCCGAACCCGTAGCTAAGCCAAGATTTTTGTGAGCCACAGTCGTTGCCCCAGAAGAGCGACAGAGACCGAGAGAGAGCGAGGGAGAGAGAGGGAGAGAGGCGGTGCGTACGTGTGTAGCTGAATGAAATTGTCTGACAAAGTGTCAGCCAGCAGCAGCAGCCTCCTGGCCACCGCCTCCCCCTGGGCTCGTCGGAGATCGCTCGGCGACAAACAAGTTCCTCCATTAATTCGTTACTGGGCCAGGCCCAAAACCCAAATCCGAAATCCGAAATCCGAAATCTGAAATCTGAAATCCGTAGCCAAGTGCGGAGTGCCAACTCCAAATCCGATTGACTCACTTTAAGCCAAACTGCATGAATCAAATCCAATCAAACCGCGACAACTTCAACTTCAGACTCTCTGTCGCTCTGTCGCTGCGGCTTTATTTCCATTTGAACGTTTCTGTTGTTTTGGGCATAAATATTTATGTGTGTTGCCGCAAAACAGGTGAAAGTTTTGCCTGAGAAAAGGCCAAGACAAACAGCAACACAGCAACAGCGGCAGTACCAGCAGCATGCCTTCGTCTCGGTTTTGTCTCTTTTTTCCATATTATTTCCGTTTTTGCGGCATCTGCCCAATATATATATATATATGTTCTTTTGGCCAACCGATATATGCCCGGGGCTTTTTTGGGCGTTCGTTCGCATTTCGTATGCAAGTTATTTTGCTTTTTGGAAATTTCTTAATGAACTTGAATTTTTGGTCGCCTTTTCCCCGTCTCTGCTTTTCGGGCCAATCATATTTCAAGGCATTCTTGGCATATTAATTAGATTTTAATATATGTATGACATTTTTAAATATTATAATCGGCTTTCGATATATATTTCTGTGCTATGAAAGCCTTCTCTTAGGAATAGTTCCCCAAAGAGAAGAAATTATTATTTTAAAATAGGAACAAAGGAACACTGTTATTTACTAATGAATTTAATGGAATTATATTCTTTAAAGTGTACATTTATTCTTTAATATTTATAGTTATATAGAATAATTAATCACCTGTACATAAATGGTTTCTTATAAAGAAGAGAGGGCAGTTTGCAGCTTTAAATTATTATTTTAAAATAAGAACAAAGTATAATAACTGTTATTTACTAATGAATTTAGTAGATTTATATTCTTTAAAATGTATAGTTATTTTTTAATATTTATAGTTATATAGATTAGTTAATCACACGTACATTATAAAGAAGAGAGGGCAATTTGCAGCTCTAAATTATTATTTTAAAATAGGAACAAAGTATAATAACTGTTATTTACTAATGAATTTAGTAGAATTCTTATCATTCTTATTCTTAATATTTATAGTTATATAGAATAGTTAATTACATGTTCATAAATGTCTTCTTAGAGGAACTTAACTTATTGTTAAGCTCTAGCATTATATATTCATATATTCTTGTGCATGTTGCTAGGCAAATGTGGCCAGCAACATGTTGAGCCACACCCATAGGTGTTGGCAACACATCGATGCATGCACAGCACCTTCTGTGTTCGATCATCCTATTTAACTCAAACCTAAAGAACAAGGCTAGTTAATACAAATATTCTTGAATTATAAAGAGACTTGGGATCTATAAATATATATAATGTATATCTGTATCCCTTCACTGCCTTTTGGCATTTGAAGTGCAAAACCATAGTCAATCATGAGGCTCTGACATGTCTTATTCAATCAGCTCGGTTCCCGCGGATCTTCTTCTGCAACGCTGCGAACGGTGACCATCATTGTTGCCGCTCCACGTCTCAGTTTGGGTTTGAGTTTCAGTTGCTTTTAGTTAGTTTAGTTTTGTGTCTCCGGCGTTGCATTTGATTGCACCTCGGTCTCGGTTGGCAAACACTTCCACGGAGACAGAAAATCACAGGTAAATACGCAGATCTGTGCTTTCATTCATAGAGGCGGCCTTCGCGTCATTGACTCCGAATCCGAGCCGTCACAGTGAAGTGCTTCCAATCCCAAACCCAATCCCAGTCACAGGTGCAATCCAGGTGATAAGCCAAGCAACAATTTTTTAATGCCCGCCAAGAGCGAGGCATTTTTTATACAGAAAGGCGCAATAATTACGTGAATTTTTCACGAATGCCTCCTCGCTTTTATTTGTATTATTTTCGTATTTTCGTTTCGCCTTGAGAAAAATTTAAAAATTGAAATGTACTTAACAAATGGCATTTTGTTTGTGTCTCTTGCAGCAATGAATCAGCCGGCCTGAAGACCACCGCAGCCACGCCCCGAACCAAACCGCATCCACACCCAGCAGCAGCCCACAGCCAGAGATCGCCTCCAGGCGGCACACACACACCCCTTGGCCCAACGGAACGGAGGTCGGAGTACAGCAGCCGCCGGAGAGAGGACAGTCAGCCGGGAGCGGGCATAGCACAGCGGAGCCATGGACTGGGCCGAAGGCGATCTGGTCTGGTTCGACCCGGGCATGGGCCATCCCATACCCGGCGAGATCCAGGAGGTGCACCGCGCTGCCCAGGTGATTGTCGTCCAGGCGCTGATCAAGGGAAAGGTGCGTAGTCCTCTTTGATTTATATATAATATTATATAAGAACTAATAACGAGGGCTTTAAATATAACTAATAATCAGGGATAAATAAATCCCCTAAGTATTTCTTATTTCCACACATAGTAGTATGCCTTATCTTCCGGAAAACCTTGATAAAATCCCAGTAACTGCCTGATTTGCGCTCTAAACTTTTCCCTAAGTTTCCTGTGGGAAAAACAGAACATTTTCTTGCCTTAAAATTAAGTAATAATCAAGGTTATTAATTTTTTCCTAATTATTTCTAATTTCTTACATACATAGTAGTATGTTTTATGTTCCAGAAAACCTTGATAAAATCCCAGTAACTGCAAAAACTTTTCCTTAATTTTTCTGCAGGAAACATAACATTTTCTTGCCTTAAAAATAAGTAATAATCAAGGATATTTATTTTTCCCTTAATTATTTCTTATTTACACAGATAGTATGTATAGTATATATGTTCTGGAAAACCTTGATAAAATCCCAGTAATTGCCTGATTAGTGCTCTAATTTCCTTAAGTTTCCTGAAACAGAACAGAACATTTTCTTGCCTTAAAAATAAGTAATAATCAAGGATATGTATTTTCCCCTAATTATTTCTAATTTCTTACATACATAGTAGTATGTTTTATGTTCCGGAAAACCTTGATAAAATCCCAGTAACTTTTTCCAAAGTTTCCTGTGGGGAACAGAACCTTTTCTCCCAGTGCACCTAGGTGCGAGTTCGCACCTCAGCCCGTTTCGTGGCTTACTGTTTGAATTTTCAATTTGTTTTCGGTTTCGCCGCCTCCGAATGAATGCTTTTCACTGTTTTCACCCGACCCGAGACTGTTTGCCCGTCTCTGTTTACGTACTTATATGTATTTCGGGCGCTGTCCCTCACGGAACCTAATTGCACTCGGCTAGCAGGGGCAGGGTTTCCTTTTCCTCTCTGCAATTATGGCCAAGATCACATAACAAGGAGATGCACTGGATGCACTGCCTCAAGTGTCAGCTTTATCTTGTAGACTTGGACACAAGCTCTTAAGATTTGCCAAGAAGATCTTAATTTCTGTCTGAACTCGACTAGATACACTCAGAAATCGAAACTAGCCAGGGCTGTATATATTTCATAAGCTCAAACTTTGCAGAAATACTTGTTAAAGTGAAAATAGTTTTGAAAAATTATGATCTACGTTTATAGGCGCAGCTTTATTTGCAAATTAACATTTTTACACGAACGATTTCACCGTCTGGGCCCTAAGTATATATTTTCTGTTTTTATTTACGGCTCAGGGTGACAAAGTGAAAACTGCGGTTTGTTTTGGCTCCGAAATAGAAATCAGCCTTGTCTCTGTGTCATTTCAATATTTAGTCTTTGAGTTTACAAGGCATAAATATGGAATATTTTTCACTCTGTGGCGAGTAACGCTACCTGTAGCGGTAACCAGAGTCTGCAAAACCGGCCGCAGGTGACTCCGACTCGTATCCTGTTTCGCCTCCAAGAGAACCTGTTGGACATGGCCCTGCTCCGCGTGGCGCTGAAAGGCGTAATCGCGCAACTCGATCAATTACGGCCTAATGCCTGGTTACCTGGTTGCAGGGGATTCACATCCTTGGTCCCAGTCCCCAGTCCGTTCTCCTGGCAGCTCTGAGGTTCTCTCTGGATGGAACCCCAAACGGGTTTTGAAAACAAATTAAAGCCAGCATCGGGCCTTTTTTATAAATTCCCATTTTAATTGTGCATATTTCTTATCGAAAACGATTTGCAATCAGCCAGGAAGAATAATGTTCACTGATCGTAGCTCTATATATATTTTTGTATATATTTGTTTATATATTTTGATTGAATTTCAAACTTTAAAGAAAAGCTATATGTTGGCTGGGCTTTCCCGTGATTCACCTGGCGCTGCCTTTGATGCGGACACCGGATCGATATCAATGGCAAGTCGCCGGATCGAATGCATTCTCGGCGCTCCGCGGCAGATTGTTCGCGCCTTTGTTTGGCCAGAGTATCGGATGACAGTCAGCCCAGAACCCAGACTGAACTTGAACTGGTTGGGCCTCGGTCTCGGTCTCGGTCTCGGTCTCGGATTTGGAATCGATCTTGGTCATGGAGAAAGTCCCACACCTGAGCGCCTAATTGAATGGCGATCGATCGGGTTTCCTCTCTCAGCCTCAGCCTCAGCCTCCGTCTCATGTTTTCTGTTTCTGTTTCTGTTTTGAGAGCGTGTGTTCTGGTGGCCCACACTAAGTAGCCTAGCCTGGCCAGCAGCAGGAGTGTCATCTGGCCCGGTCCGGTCCGGTCTCTGGTCCGGTTCGGTTCGGTCCCCCACTCCTGGCCATGTCGCCCCGTTTTGATAGAACGTGTTTGCCGTTCGGCTGGGATGAGCTGGAAACCGTTTTAGAAACGTTTGGGAAAACTGTGGCAGCCCCGTCGCCAGACTCCGATTCCTTTCAGTTGCACGCGAGCCATCAACCACGAACGGTCTCTCTGCTCGATCTCGATTCGGTTCCGGATCTAAACCTGCATCCCTATAGCCCGCCCGGACTCAGCAGATGCGCATCGTTCGCTTCCATCTGGAGCCGTGGCAGCGCGGCGGCGGCGGCGGCTCTGTCACGCCCAGTCCCGCCCAGTCGCCCTCGCTGGCGCTGCTCTCGCCCCATGTACTGCGCCGCCAGCGCCCCGCCAGCCTCGAGGAGATGGAGGACCTGCCCCAGCATCTGTATCCACATCCGCATCCGCATCCGGCTGTGCCCAAGAGCCGCCTGCGACGCCTCAAGTGCCGCTACCCGCAGGTGGTCAAGCGCCTGTCCACTCTCTGCAGCGATGTGATAGCGCGCCATGTGAGATTCTGGGTTTTGTTATGATCCCCGAGGGGATCACTAATCACTACTCTATAGTTTAGCAGGTCTCAAAAGCAGAAGATGTAGAAGAAGATTCGTTTTTAAAACCATTTAAAGATTCTTTATTATATCTAAAACCTATAAGTTGTATTTTAACTACTAGTTTAACTTCATGTCAGTGTTATCTGGTAATTCCTGACTTAACAGGAGGTTTAAGCTTTGTTTTCTTACCTTGATTACTTGGAATTTCTGTCATTCTTTGTAATATTTAAAACCTATAAGTTTTATTTTAATTACTAGTACTAGTAACTTCATGTTGTGCTTTCTGGCTTAACAGGAGGTTTAAGCTTTATATTCTTACCTTGATTACTGGGAATTCTTTGTCATTCTGTCATTCTTTGTTATATCTAAAACCTATAAGTTTTATTTTAACTACTAGTTTAACTTCAAGTCAGTGTTATCTGGCAATTCCTGGCTTAACAGGAGGTTTAAGCATTGTTTTCTTACCTTACCTTACTTGGAATTTCTGTCTTAGCTTCATGTTGGTAACAATTTCGCATCGCTAGTTTAACCGGGGGTTAGTATAGTTGAAGTATATCTGGTTGCTTACCTGCAATTGTATCCTTTGGTTAAATCAGCCTGATAAATTCAAGTTTTTCGAGTGTCAGACTAAGAATATATCGAAAGATAAGCCAAAATATGTTTAACTCTAGGTTAAGTGTGAAGTTTTTCATCTAATTCGCACATGTATTTCAACTCAAGTAGTTTTTCTTATATATAATGATGTCTAAAAAACTGTTAACTATCAATTATGTATAAAGGTATACATTAAAAGTTAGTTTAACTGCAGGTTAGTGCCTTGGTCAACTTATAACTTATAACTAACCCAATTATCTTCCCTTACAGCCACAGACGTTCGCCCTGCAGCCCGGCGAGGGCAGCCTGCGGGCCCGCCAGGATCTGGGCAGCAGCGGCGTGGAGGACATGACCCTGCTGGATGACCTGCACGAGGCGTCGCTGCTGTGGAACCTGCGCCTGCGCTACGACAAGGGCCTGATCTACACGTTCGCCGGCAGCATCCTGATCGCCGTTAATCCCTACAAGATGTTCCCGGACGCCTACGGCCTGGAGGTGGCCAAGCAGTACGCCGGCCGCCCACTGGGATCCCTGCCACCGCACCTGTTTGCCATTGGAGCGGCCGCCCACGCGGCCCTGCCCTCGCCCCAGGTGGTGGTCATCTCCGGCGAGAGTGGCTCCGGCAAGACAGAGTCCACGAAGCTTGTGATGCAGTACCTGGCCGCTGTGGTGCCCGGCGGTGGCTCCGCCTCGGCGGTCATAACCGAGCAGATCCTGGAGGCCGCACCGCTGCTGGAGGCCTTCGGCAATGCGCGCACCGCCCGGAACGACAATAGCTCCCGGTTCGGCAAGTATCTGGAGGTGTACTTCAAGAGCGGCGCCATTGTGGGCGCCAAGATCACGCAGTACCTGCTGGAGAAGTCGCGCATCGTGACCCAGGCTCCGGGGGAGCGCAACTACCACGTCTTCTACGAACTCCTGGGCGGCCTCTCGGAGGCGGAGCGCTCCAAGTACGGCCTGCTGGAGGCGGACAAGTACTTCTACCTGAACCAGGGCGCCACGGACTGTGCCAGCGGTCGCGTGGACTGGGAGTCGCTGCAGGGCGCCATGCAGGTCCTCGGCGTCTCCGAGGGCGAGCGTGAGGGCATCGTCCGTGTCCTGGCCGCCGTCCTTCATCTGGGCAACGTGTACTTCCATCGGCGTCAGCTGAGGCACGGCCAGGAGGGCGTCGAGGTGGGCTCCGATGCGGAGATCAAGTGGGCCGCCCACCTGCTGCACATCAGCGCCGAGGGACTGCATCGGGCGCTGACCAGTCGCACCACGGAGGCGCGAGCAGAGCGGCTGCACACGCCGCTGGGCATTGACCAGGCCCTGGACGCCCGCGACGCCTTCGCGAAGGCCCTCTACGCCGGACTCTTCAACTGGCTGGTCTCCCGGATCAACTCGATCGTGCAGAAGGGCGGCACCCACGACGCCCACCGCATCAGCATCCTGGACATCTTCGGGTTCGAGGACCTGGCCGAGAACAGCTTCGAGCAGCTGTGCATCAACTATGCGAACGAGAACCTGCAGCTGTACTTCAACAAGCACGTCTTCAAGCTGGAGCAGGCGGAGTACGCCCGCGAGCGGCTGGAGTGGACACCCCTCGCCTGGGACGACAACCTGCCGGTGATCCATCTGCTGGCCAAGAAGCCGGTGGGCATTTGCCACCTCCTCGACGACGAGTCGAACTTCCCGCGTGCCACCGACCTGAGTTTCCTCGAGAAGTGCCACTACAACCATGCGCTGAGCGAGCTCTACGCCCGCCCCCGGATCGGTGCCCAGGAGTTCGGGGTGACCCACTATGCCGGCCAGGTGTGGTACTGTGTGGACGGCTTCCTGGACAAGAATCGCGACGCCCTGCGCGGCGACGTCCTGGAGCTGCTCGCCTCCAGTCGCCTGCCCCTGGTCGGAGAGCTGACCAAGCAGCTGCGGGCCCAGCGGGACGCCGGCAAGACCCTACCCAAGGGCAGCAACGGAAGGTTCGTCACGATGAAGCCCCGCACGCCGACGGTGGCCGCCCGGTTCGCGGACTCCCTGCAGCAGCTGCTGCAGTCGATGGGTCGCTGTCATCCGTGGTTCGTGCGCTGCATCAAGCCCAACCAGGAGAAGCACGCCCTCCGCATGGACATGCCGTGTGTGCTGCAGCAGCTGCGCTACCTGGGCATGCTGGACACCATCCAGATCCGGCAGCGCGGCTACCCGGTGCGCCTGCGCTTCCAGCACTTCGTCGAGCGCTACAGGCACCTCCTGGCGGCTCCCCTTGCCAGGGGCACGCCCTACCGCGAGCTCTGTCGCGCCCTCTTGGAGGCTATGCCCCGGACGGGAGTGGAGGGACCGGACTACCAGCTGGGCGCCACACGAGTCTTCCTGCGGGAGGCCCTGCACCGAGCCCTGGAGAGCGGGCGCACGGAGCGCCTGCGTCGGGCGGCCGTCAGTGTGCAGCGCCATGTCCGAGGAATGCTGGTCCGCCGTCAGCTGGCACGTCGCCAGGCGGCGGCCACCCGGCTCCAGGCCCGCTGGCGAGGTCAGCGGGAGCAGCAGCGCTTCGAGCGTCTGCGCAAGGGAGCCCTCACCGCCCAGAGAGTGTGGAGGGGACGCCAGGCCAGGAGGAGGGTCCAGCAGCTGCGCTCGGATCACAGGCGCCGCCAGGAGGCCCGGGAGGCGGCCCAGCGGGCACGCGAGGCCCGGGAGGCCAAGCAGGCGGTGCTGGAGAGGAGTCAGCTGAGCTACCTGGACATACCCGCCGAGCTGGCCTTCATCTACTCGAAGCTGCAGGGCTGGTCGCCGCCGCACGGCGACCGGCACCTGGTCAAGGTGCTGGGCACAGTGCCGGGGCCACCGGCCTCGGCGGTCCAGCTGCCCGAGGACCTGGGCCAGTTCTCGTTCGGCAAGTTCAGCAGCGTCTACTGCAACGGCCTGAGGCTGCAGCCGCGCCGGGAGCCCATCACGGCGCCCTTCCTCTCCCGAGCAGCGTCGCGGGACCAGGACTTCCAGGATGCCCTGGCCGTCTTCAAGCTGATCCTGCGCTGGAGCAACGACAAGTCGCTGGAGGGCGCCAAGGAGAAGCTGCTGGCCGACTACATTGTGCACAAGGCCCTCAGCTCGCGCGGCCTGCGGGACGAGATCCTGGTGCAGCTGTGCAACCAGGTCCACGGCCTGCCGCCCTCCTCCGTGGAGGCCACGCGGCTGTGGCAGCTGATGGGCCAGTGCCTGTGCTGCTTCCAGCCCAGCGCCGCCTTCAGCAAGTATCTGATGAGGTTCGTCGACGACGAGGCGCCCGCCTCGCTGCGGCCCCTGCTTCTGCGCCAGCTGCTCCGGCAGCAGGGCGGCGGCAGCGGCTCCTCGCCCGGCGGCGCCAGCCGCAGCTTCGTGCCCGCCTGGCTGGAGTGGCGAGCCTGGACCCGGGGCTGCGACATGGCCCTGCCCCTCACGCTGCCGGACGAGGCCAGCCAGACGGTGGCCGTGGACTCGTGGACCAGCTGCGAGGAGGCCGCCGCCCTGGCCGTTTCCTCCCTGGGAGTGGCCAGCAGGGGCTGGACCCTGGTGCTGGACGACGGCCAACAGCTGACGGACAGCTGTGGCCTGGACTACGTGATGGACCTGATTGCGGAGAAGGAGCTGTGCCCGGCCTTCCCGGCGCCCAGGAGCGATCTGCTTCGTTCCGGGGCGAAGTTTGCCAGGACGACGCTGCCGGAGTCGGTCAAGCGACCGGCTGTCCCGCCGCCAGCTCCCCCCACTTCTGGCGGGGGCAAGGAGGACGTGCCCCGGGAGCGGCGAAGCAGCCGGGAACTGCTCTCCAGGAGCTCGGCGCTCAACGAACGCTACTTCGAGCGCGAGCCCAGCCCGGGCGCGGGCCAAGGATCGAGAGAGAGCCAGAGCCAGGCCAAGTCGCGCTCCAAGTCCCTGGACGACCTGCTGGCCGGTGACATTGCTCCCGTGCCGCCAGACTGCGACTCCCAGGAGCCGCTGCACACGCTCGGCCTCTCCGAGAGCCGCCTCAACGATCGCTACCACTCGGCGGAGCGCCTGGCCCCGATGGGCAAGGAGACGGCTCCGCGCTACCAGAAGTCCCAGCACGCCGGCCGCCGCTCGCACGCCGCCTCCCACGGCTCCCACTCCAGCAAGTACGCCGACAAGGCGGAGTACGCCACCCGATCCTCGGCCATGTCCGACACCAGCGAGGCCCCCTCGCTGGCCTCGCACGTGCGCCGCGTGAGGGTGCCCTCGCAGGCCTCCGACGTGGACCAGTTCCTCGACGACCTCTTCAGTCCCGTGCTGGACGGCTCCCTGGACGAGCTCTCCGACGCTCGTTCCCTGGCGGCCAGCATCCGAGGAGGAGCAGCCAGAGGAGGAGCAGAGCAGTCGGACATCGACGACCTGGACGACTACATTAGCGACCTATTCCAGCCCATAGCCCTGGTGGAGAGCCTCGAGCAGCTGGCCAGCAAGGATCTGCTGGCAGGAGCCATCAAGGGAGGCCTGCCAGCCCATGCGGAGTCGGAGTCGGAATCGGAAATAGATGAACTGGAGGACTACATCAGCGAGCTCTTCCCACCCGTGCCCGCGGCCGAGGGCCTGGACCAGTTGGCCAGCAAGGAGCAGCTGGCTGTTAGCATCCGCGGAGGCGGCAGCACGGACAGCAACGGGGCGGATCCGCTGATCCACCAGCTGATGCAGATGCCGGGCGAGACGGAGTCCGCTCCGGGTCTGTACCAGCAGCAGGTGCAGCGGGCCTTCCTGCAGTCGGCGATGGCCCAGAACCTGCAGATCCAGCAGCAGCTGCTGGCCCAGAACCAGGCGCTCCAGACCCTGCTCAGCCAGCAGGCGGCAGCGGCGGCGGCCAACAGCTCTGGGTCGCCGCCACCAGCTCCGCCGGCGGGCCAGCTAGGCCTGGGTGGAATATCCATATCGCCGCCGCCGCCACAGTCGCCGCTATCGCCGCTGCGGATGAAGGCCACCAGGAGCAGCCTCGTGGTGATGGAATCACTGCAGCCGCCAGCACCGCCGCCGCCGCCGCCCATGCCGCCGCCGCTGGAGTGCAAGGATCCGTCCGAGACGCGCCACTTCCTCGACCCGTACGGCCGGGCCAAGACCGTGAGGATCGGCAAGTGGCGCTGGCCGCCGCCGCAGGACGAGCCGCAGTTCCAGACCGAGGAGGACTTCTTCGCCTTCAAGATGCGCCAGCAGCAGCGCAAGACGACGCCCCAGGCCCAGCACCACCAGCACCTGGCCGGCAGCAACAATGGCACCGGAGCACCTGGTCCCGGCGGCACCACCGCCACGGCCATCGAGTGGGAGGAGTTCGAGATCGACAGCCCCACGCCGCCGCCCATGAGCGGCCAGATGATGCGGAGCAGCATTCGCCTGGAGACCACCACCACCACGACGTCCACAGGGGTCATCAGGGAGCACAGGGAGCACAGAGACAGCAGGGACAGCAGGGACACCCAGGACGCGGGCCTGCAGCCGATGCAGAGCATGCTCACCACCACCAAGCTGGCCAAGAAGAGCTTCGAGATCGGGGCCGACCGCCCGCCGCCGGGCAGCGTGGGCAAGCTGAAGCTCAGCTCCGAGATGCGCCAGCGCCTGGAGCAGGTCACCGCCGGCCACTCGGTGCGCTCGACGGTGTCCACCAAGTCGGAGCAGCGGGCCCCGGCCAAGCTGGAGGACACCCGCAAGCTCATGCTGCAGCAGCAGCTGGGCGGACTCTTCGCCAGCGTCAGCTCCGGCGGCAACGCCGGCCAAGGAGGCCCTGGAGGTGTCAGTAGCAACGGTGGCGGACCCGACTCCCATGCCACGGTGCGCACCCAGATCGAGCGGATGGAGGGCAAGCTGTCGCCGCCGCCGGCTCCTCCTTCCGGCGGCTGGCCGGGACTGCTCCCACCAGCGCCCAGTGTGCCGGCACCGCCGCCGCCCATCCGGCCGCCGAGCATGGCGCCTCCAGCGCCGCCGCCAGCTCCGCAGAGTCCGCCGGCCGCGAGAAGTCCCGAGCCGGAGCCCGACTACCGCACCTCGAGCAGCCAGCAGGCGGCCAAGGAGCATGTGCCGGCCTTCATCCAGCGCCAGGAGCGGGACACCTTCGGCGCAGTGCGGCAGCAGCAGCACCAGCAGCACCAGCACCAGCAGCAGATGATGATGATGAGCAGCCACCACCTGCACCTGCACATGGACGGGGACCACTCGGCCTCCTCCTCGCCGGCGGCAGCCGCCTGGGAGCAGTCGGAGCGGGAGAGATCCCGCAGCCGGAGCAGGAGCCGCGACCGCGAGGACTACTCCGAGTCCGTGTGGGATCGGGCCGAGGTGGAGGGCCCCGCCTCCGCCAGCGGCAGCGAGAAGGAGCGCGAGAAGCGGGAGCGGGAGCGGGAGCGTCTCTACGAGCTGCGCCAGGTGGAGCGCGAGCGGGAGAGCCACAAGGTGTACCAGCCGGCGCCGCCTCGGGTGATCCAGGCCAGCCTGGACACCACCGGACGAAGAGAGGAGCGAGGCGGAGGCGGAGGCGGAAGCGGACTGGCCACCTTCCGCACCCACATGGCCCAGAAGTACGAGCACGAGCGCAAGCGCAAGAGCTCGGCCAGCTCCGGGATGCGCGAGGAGCTGGACTCGATGCACACGATGACCACGCCGCCGCCCATAGTGGTACCGGCGCCAGTGCCGCCGCCGCCGGTCTCCACCAGTCCAGGTCCGGGAGTGGCCACTTCGAGCATGGGCCTGGGACTGGGACTGGGAGCGGGTGGGAGCAGTGCCTGCCTGACCTACAACCGGGTGCCGTGGAAGCTGCGGGTGCGCAAGGAGGTCTTCCAGCCGCACGAGCCCATCGGGCCGCCGGTGGCCCTGGACCTGCTCTTCGCCCAGGTGCTGGGCGATGTCTTCGGGGTGACGCCCTGCCTGCGGATCACGCCCCAGGAGAAGAGCTCCGCCCTCAACATGCTCCACGGCCATGGGGTGAGCGTGGACACGCTCTCCGCCCGCAACAACTCTGGAGCAGCAGTAGGAGGAGGAGGATCTGGAGGAGGAGCTGGAGCTGGAGCGGGAGCAGGAGCTGGCCAGCAGGTGCGTGCCCTGGTCAAGCGTCATCTGGTGGACATGGCCCGCGACTGGCCGCTGTACTTCGCCCGCCTGTTCGCCGTCCAGGGAGCCCCGCTCTACCCGGACGTGAGCATCATGGGCGTCTCGCACAGCGGCCTGTACCTGGCCCGCCGGGACGCCGACTACCTGATCGTGGTGCAGGCCATCTCCTTCGGGGAGATCCAGAGCGCCGTCACCCTGCCGCGCCCGGCCGCCCTCCAGCTGAATCTGCGGAATGGCAAGCACCTGGCTCTCCACGCAGCCCGGGCCGCCGCCATCCAGTCCATGGTCACCAGCTTCGTCCAGGAGTTCCGCAAGGTGAGTCCGCTTTTTGGCTATTTATTTGTATTTTATTTTAAGTAACTTCCTGCTGTAAGCTGTAGTTTCTTTTCTGGAAACTAAATGCAAGTTTTAGCGCCTCTTTAATTCCCAAAAACATTTACTCCATGAGCTCTAGCCTGAGTTCTTGTTTATTTATCTATTATGTGTGTTATTATTAGTATTTCCTTTTATTTATATTTTATTTTACGTGACTCATAGCTGGAAGCTGTAGTTTCTTTTCTGGGAACTAAATGGCCAGGCTTAGAACCTCTTTAATTTCCAGCAACATATACTCCTTGAGCTCAAGACTGAGTTCTTGTTTATTTATCTACATATCTGTTTACTAGTTGTATTATTAGTATTTCCCTTTATTTATATTTTATTTGAAGTGGTTCCAACTGCAAGCTGTAGTTTCTTTTCTGGAAACTAAATGCAAGGTTCCCAAAAACATATACTCCTGAAGCTCTAGCCAGAGTTTTTGTTTATTTATCTACATATTTGTTTATCAGTTGTATTATTATTAGTATTTCATTTTATTTATATTTTATTTCAAGTGATTCCCAGCTGCAAGCTGTAGTTTCTTTGCTGGAAACTAAATGCAAGTTTTAGCGCCTCTTTAATTCCCAAAAACATATACTCCTGCAGCTCTAGCCTGAGTTCTTGTTTATTTATCTGCAAATTTGTTTACTAGTTGTATTATTAGTATTTCCTTTTATTTATATTTAATTTTTTAAGTGATTCCCAGCTGCAAGCTGTAGTTTCTTTGCTGGAAACTAAATGCAAGTTTTAGCGCCTCTTTAATTCCCAACAACATTTACTCCATGAGCTCTAGCCTGAGTTCTTGTTTATTTATTTGCATATTTGTTTGTTAGTTGTATCCTTTTATTTATATTTTATTTTAATTGATTCCCAGCTGTAAGCTGTAGTTTCTTTTCTGGAAACTAAATGCAAGGTTCCCAAAAAAATATAATCCTGGAGCTCTAGCCAGAGTTTTTGTTTGTTTATCTACATATTTGTTTATCAGTTGTATTATTATTAGTATTTCCTTTTATTTATATTTTATTTTAAGTGATTCCCAGCTGCAAACTGTAGTTTCTTTTCTGGAAAGATTTAGTGCCTCTTTAATTCCCAAAAACATATAATCCTGGAGCTCTAGCCAGAGTTTTTGTTTATTTATCTACATATTTGTTTATTAGTTGCATTATTATTAGTATTTTCTTTTATTTATATTTTCTTTTAAGTGGTTCCCTTCTGGAAGCTATAGTTTCTTTTCTGGAAACTAAAGGGCAAGGTTTAGCGCCTCTTTAATTCCCAAAAACATATTCTCCTGTTTATATATCTGCAAATTTGTTTATTAGTTTCATTTCCTTGCTTCAACTCCTGAAACCGCTTCGTAGATGGCCAAAAGTATGCAAGACTTATTTAGGCCTTCAGCTTTAGGCCTTCGAAGCTCTCCAACGAGCTGAGACCTGAACAAAGCTTGCAGAGCTAAGCCTGCCTTAAGTCTTCCTAACTTAACTTAACTCTTAATTCAAGCTCCTAAAATATATTCCAGTTAAGGCAAGACATCTCTCCAGTCTTCGCCACAAAACAAACCTCAAGGAAACCCTTGAGATCCTTGAAGGGACGCTCTTCCGGTGATATTGTTTTGCCTTTACGAGTTGTCCCAATTTCCCTTTATTTGCTAGCAACACATATAATATACATATTTTAATTATATTATATGTGTTATAATTATTTTGTTGATATAAATTCAATGCTGCTAAACTCAGATATAGTTGGGTTTTGTGGCATGAATAATTATGTGGTCATAACTAAGGTCCTTAAGAACCTTGAAAAGAACGCTCTTCCGGTTGTCCGAGTTATCCCAATTTCCCTTTATTTGCTAGCAACACATATAATATAATTAATATATATATTACAGATATATATAATTATTTTGTTGATATAAATTCAACGCTGCTAAACTCAGATATAATTGGCTTTGGTGGCATGAATAATTGCACACATTATGTGGTCGTAACTAATGTGGCCTTAAATCGAACCAACAAACAAGCGTTTTTACGGCCTCAAGATAATGGCTAATGATATGGCGGCTAATTAGGTGCTTTTCAGGTGTTACCTCCGTCTGTCCGTCCAAGTCCGTAAGTCCGTAAATCGAGCAGAAACTGCTGCCAGTCATCTGGACGACCAGAGTGTCGCCGGAAAGCGAATGCCTTGTTTCCAAGTTTCCAAGTGAATCCATTTCGAGCGCCAAGCCTATGAATGCTTGGATGCGTAACTGCGTCCGCGAATCGCGAATCTGGTTTGCTTTTCTCCTCGAAGCTCAGTGGGCTCCAGTGGCTCCGACTCCAACTCCGACTCCAGTGCAGGCATCCTCTGCGCATGGATGGGATTCATAGCTGGCGCACGTCCATCACTCGCACTCCAGTCAGTCTCCAGTCTCCAGTCTGCTGCTTACTTTTCTTTTCTCTTCAGACTTTCTGGGATGGCATGCTCTCTGGCTTGTTACTCTGGGTTTTTTAAGTTTAAGCTTCCAAAGTCGAGACTAAACCTAGGATGTAGCCATGACATGGTGGATACCCTTTCCTCTTGAACTAGCCTCTCCTACAGGGTATCTCCCCTTCGTCTTGTAGCCAAGTGTTTTCCTCAGTGATCAAGAAAATGGCTTCCATTTCCCCACTCCCAAGTTTTTGTGTGTTTTTTCTTTTAATTTGATTCATTTTATGCGTGAAAACTCGTTAAACGCCCCACCAAAGCCAGTCTCGGAGCTGGCCGAGATGGCAGCTGTGCTGGCCAAGATTCCCCAGAGAAGAGAGAGACGCGCCGAAACAGTTATCTCAGCAGGGAATGGGAATCGGAATCGGAATTGGAATTGGAATCGGAATAGACTTGGCCGTGGACTTGGACTTGGGCTTGGAGTTGGACTTGGAGTGGGCAGAGGCGGAGAAAGACTTTCCGCTCGGCGAGAGCCAAGAGAGCTGGAGAGCCAGGTTTTCACTCAGCTCTGCGTTTTCTCTCTGTTCTGCTCCGCTGCGAGTGAAATGGCCAGTCTCCGGTGGCTCTTAGGCGGCTCAGTCCGGTCTGCCTGCCAGCCGTTTCGGCCAGTTTTCAGCTTTCAGTTATCAGTGTTCGGTGTTCAGTCGGCCCAGTCAGCTCAGTCAGTCAGTTGTTACGACTGTGCGGTAACGGCACCACGCAGCGCGCTCTCCCTCGCCTCGCCTCGTCTCGTCTCGCCCCGAACTCGCGTTCTTTTGACCAACTTAAGTCGCTGTGTGCTTTTTCTTGCCTGTTTTTTTGTCTGTGTTGTGGAGTGTCTTTCTGTAGGGCCCAGGTCCGGCCCGTGTGACCCAGTAAATCGTAAACAAATGTATGACAAATCGCAGTCTCAGACTGCACCTCCTCTGTGGCAGCAGTTTGAAAAGCGTCGGGAAATAATCAGTCGGGAATAACACTTTCCTTGCCACTAACTTGGTTGCCTTTTCAGTTAGCGAAGAATTGCGAAGAGTTTAGTGAAATCGAAGAGGCCACCACCCGGGAGTTGTGAGCCACAGTACCTGTTCATTGTTTGCTCATCTGAGATCGTTTTTCCATGAACTTCATAGAGAAATTGCTGGCTTACAAAATATTATAAATTATTTCTATGTATTAGCCATTAATCTAACATCCTAATTTGGTAGCCTTAAAGGCAGTTAGCCCATATGTATGGCCTGAAAAGCAGGATATTAGGCCAAGTAGAGTGACTTTTAGCTTAAGGATTTAAGAACAAATCATCTGAGATCAGTGTGGGTCGATTTTCCATGAACTTGATAGAGAAATTTCTGGTTTATCTAAGCTAACAAAATATTAGAAATTATTTATATGTATTAGCCTTTAAACTAATAGTATTCATCCTAGTTTGGTAGCCTTAAAGGCAGTTAGCTGATATGAATAGAGGGATATATAGTAAGTAGAGGCCAAGAAGAGTGACTTTTAACTTAAGGATTTAAAGAGAAATCATCCGATAATCATTAGTCCAGAAGAGAGCCTTAGTTTTTCCTAGGCAGCAATTATTCAGCAGAAATCAGTGAGGCCAGAAAAGTGAGACTTCAGTAAACTCCTACTTAGTCTGCGAGGGTTAATAACTTAACCAGAAGATCAGGACTTGGGATGAGACCTGGCCCACTACTTTGGGCGCTGGTTACCTCACTGTTTCAAAGGGGAATCCCCAAAGGGGAATTGACCATCCCAACTCCTATTCGAATGCAATTACACACACGGTCTTTGTAATTTATATTTTCGAACTGCTCGACACAGAGGAGAGTTAAACGATCCGCGGTGGAAAACCATCAACTCGAGTGGAAAGACAGGCTGCAGTGGCATGGCAAATGGCAAATTAAAATAAATTGAGCCCCAAAAGCGTACGAAAAAATAATAAAAATAATAGAAGAGGGGAAAAACAAACACGGCACGCATTTAACTGCATTGCACATCGAACAACCAGCGAAAAACAACCACTGCAAAAATTACAACCGAATAAAGACGTATACGTCGGCTGCCTTGGATGTGTGCGGAGTGTTGAGTGTCCAATCCAATCCAATCCAATCCAATCCACTTCGATCCCATACCATATCCATTCCAATCCATTCCATTCCATACATTGTGCCGCTGCGGTTCGGTATTCGCCGTGCGATTTTCCTACTCGGACTGGGTCTCAGTCTCACTCCAAGTCCCAGTGTCGGTTTCTGTGCCTTTTCGTGTGGGTTTTTCACGCTTTTCCGCTGTGCAAACATTCATGATGGTCGTGTGGCCGCGGCTGTAGCCGGAGCTGCTGGAAAGGAGCCCCTGGCCACCACAATGCACTGACTTTCACTGCCAGCGAACTCAGACGGCCTATGGCCAGTGGCCGCGACCCGAGGTACCTGAGGATCCTCGCCCTCCCTCCCTAGGATGTCGCAGAGCGTGCGGGCCTCCTCCTCCTCCAACTGCCAGGCGGCGGCAGCGGCGGCGGCGGCGGTGCAGCTGGCCACCGGCGGAGGCAGTGTGCCCCACAAGTTCAGCAGCATTGTCAACAAGGTGGAGTCGCTGATCAGCAAGATGCACCACGACAAGGTCAACAACTTCAAGCTGCTGCAGCAGCAGCAGCAGGACCAGGATCGGTCCTTGGCTCAGGGCCAAGAGCAGGAGGATCAGGAGGAGCAGGAGTGCAAGTGTGCTTCCTTGGACTCGCTGAATAACCTCACAGAGGACGAGGAGCACGAGATGCTCTACACGGACTCGGATGATGCGGAAATCGCCCACATCACGGGCACCACAGCGGCCCAGGTGCACCACGCCCAGATGGGCCAGCAGATGCACCACCAGCAGCTGCACCATCAGCAGCTGCGGCGCAGTGATCTCGACCAGCTGACCAACGAGAGCATCAGGGAGCTGAACGAGCAGTGCTGCGCCTCGATGGGTCTGCACCAGGGCGACCCCTCCGGCTCGGGCCAAGGAGCTGGCTGCGATCCGCCCGGACATGGCGGCGACAATGCCTGGAGCGTGGAGGAGGACATTGTGTACAAGTGCTGCACCACCGCCACCCTCACGTCCACCTCCTCCGCGGGCAGCCTGTGCGAGCAGTGCTGCCTGGAGGAGCAGCTCAGCTTCAAGATGCAGCTGGGCCAAAGGGACGACAACAACAACAACCACCACGGGGAGGAGCAGGAGGAGGAGCAGGTTCGAGAGCAGGAGCAGGAGCAGGAGACGGAGCTAGCTCTAGACTCCGGGCCACCTGCTGCTGCACCCATGGCCTCCGCCGCTGCCCCTGGCCTCCTGACACCCTCCACCGTCCTGCTGATGGGCGGCGGCGGCAACAAGACGCGGCGGGTGAGCAATGCCAGCAGCGGATCCGTCAGCCGCATGGAGACCATCCTCGAGGAGCCCACGGAGTCCAAGATATCCGTGAAGGAGATTCTGGCGCGCTTCGAAACCATGAACTCCCATGAGGTAAACCTACAGGAAGAGGTCCATCCCGTGAGAGAAGTGCCTGCTTTCCTCTATATATTTTCAATTTCTATATTTAACTTGTGACTTTTGGCTAGGAACTTTCCCATGATTTCCCTGCATTTCCCTGGGACAGATTTCGGAGGCAGACACGGGCACGAAGCGATCCCGCAGACAGCTGAATGCCTCGGCTAATGTTGGGGGCCTAACGGTGTTATTAAGTCGACACATAATCGCATTATTAGCGTGGCCAGACGGGCCCGCACAAAGCCAGTAGCCGGCGGCCATCCGTCCGTCCCAGCAGCCCATCGGCCCACTCAGAGTCGCTCTCCATCTCCCCATCTCCCCAACTTACATCACCTGGCCATCTAGCTTGGCCCGGCCTGGCCTGGCCCGGTCTGGCCTGGTTGGTGGGCTAATTAGCGCTTAAACTGGCGATCTCTCGGCCGTCGATTATGCAACTGCAAGTGATACTTTAAGCCGGCCCCTGAATCAACATCGTTAGAGGTACTCCCTGAACCTGGCCACAAAGCCCTGGTCGTGTTTGCTGCAAGTGAAGCGTTTCGAAATTGTTTTTAGATGTGCTTCCATGTAATTGGGGATTTGTTAAGGGTTTTCTTAGCTTTGAGCCTAGGAGTTTATATTAAGAGTGTAGAAGAGTGTATCTTGCTCTCCTGTATATCCAAGCCACTTCTCTACTTAAAGTTAACAAGTTAAGCAAGTTAAGTAAAGTTAAGTTACTGGGAATACTCAGGCTCTTGAAGTACTAGTACCTATACCAAGAATTTAGTATTAGAAATAATAGGAGATTATATTAAACAAGATTATATCTTGCTCTCCTGTATATCCAAGCCACTTCTCTACTTAAAGTTAACAAGTTAAGCAAGTTAAGTAAAGTTAAGCTACTGGGAATACTCAGGCTTTTGAAAGTAGCACCTACACCAAAAACATAGTATTAGAAATAATATTTCTAGGCCATGCTATGTAATGGGGACTCTTTCCATGTACCCTTATCGATCTTCTCGAGGTCACAGTGAGCTGACCCCTCAGTGGAGTGGACTCTGCTCCGGATTCCCTCTAGAGAGCAACGATCGTGCTGGATCAGCGGAGATGCCATCACGTGCTCTGGAAGCGATGATGAGAGTTCGATGACCACGACAAAGGCCGGAGAGACAAAAGAACTGCGGCTGGGATGGCTCCGATGGCTCCGATGGCTCCGATGGCTCGGATGAGCTGCCCGAGATGGGATGACCCACAAAGATGCAGGCGGCGATAGTACATTATGGTTTATTACACGCGCGAGCTAAAAAAGAAGCAAAACATTACAGTTTAACTGTAATTTGATTTCAATAATTTAATTACACTCTTGTGCGTTGTGCTTTGTGCGTTTTTCATTGCCGCTTTGCTCCGGGATTCGGCCGAGGTAAATCACTCGCATCATCCACTGCAAGTCCGTAAATCCGTCCGGACAACGGACAACGGACAGGCATTAATTCGAATTTTAATTAACTCGCGCGCGTTGTTGGCCAAACAAAGAAAAGCGCACAGATGAAATAACACCGAGCGCCGTATGGCTAACAGCGAGCCAGCCAGCCAGCCAGTCAGCCAGCCGAAAAGAAAGTTTTTAGCGGTCACTTGGCAATTACACTCCAAATTTAACTCTTGTTTTTCCTCTATGTGAATTCTCGCTGCAAGCGGAGCCGAACTGGAGCATCTAGTGTACGATTCAGGCCATCTGACCTGGTTCCACTCCGCACTCCACCTCCAGTCCAGTCCACTCCAGTCCAGTCCAGTCCAGTTCCATGCCCATACAAGTCAGGCCACCCGTCCCGTTGTTCTCTGGAGCCTCTAAAAACTAGCAATCAAGATCTGATCCGCTCCAGACAGGCTGACTCTGGGATTAGGCGCTCGCAACTAGGCGATCCTGGTCCCCAGGCTCCCATCTCTGATCCCAGTTCGATGTCTGCCCACTCAGTGGATGTATTTTTTGGGGTTAATGCGATTTCTAGACACTGATAGGAGAGCTTATACTTATATCCATGTAGCCTGCACTATGTATATATATACTCCATGTTCTCCTATATCTTGTACTGAATACTGTATTAGATACTGTACTATATCTGCTAGTTACACATGTAGTTTAAACTCAAGATCTTGTCTAAGATCAAGTTCTATTGTTGAGTTGTTTTGGAAGGTGGCTAGGCTTGTTCATTAATATCTGTTGGGTGATTTATGTAGCTCACTTATTATTATTATTATTATTATTAGATTATTATTATTATATTGGCTGCATTGCTTGCAATGTACAAACTTGTTGGCTTGCCACAGAGTGCAAATCCTTGATATATCTCTGATACATGATCTGATCTACTGTAGAGTTGTTTCCGAAGGTAGCTAGGCTTGTTCATTAGCATCCATTTAGAGTTTTATGTAATTCACTTATTAATATTTTTTTTATAAGATTATTATTATAATTATATTGGCTGCATTGCTTGCAATGTACAAACCTTACTGGCTTGCCACCGAGTGCAAATCCTTGATAAATCTTTGATCTTAAACAAGAGTTTATTTTGTGGCCGTGTATCTCGTTTTCGTGTGCGGTTTTCGTTACAAAAATACAAGAAAATGAGCCAAAAAGCATGTTTGCTTAGCTGTTAAGCGAAGAAACCTGTGTTATATTTAATTTCCCGTTTCGTCTGGCGTGAATTAGTGACATTAATAGAGTCGGGCACAGACAAAGCGGAGCTCGGCAAGGGAGAGTCAATGTGAATGGCTCGAGATCGAAGCCGAAGATTGTTTACGATTTCTCGCATAATTTAAGCCAAATCCCAGAAACTAAGCCGCGGCTTTCGTGTTTGTTTAAAAGGAAAATACTGGCAATAATCCCCAGTTACAAGCAGTTAGTTAAGTGCCTGCCAAGGCAAGCCTCCATGTTTTCCACAGGCCAAAGCTGAAAATTTGAACAATGCGCATAATTTTTCGCAAATATGGCAAGCGAGTTGATTGATTGGTGAAAGATTTCCGCTTTCATAAACAACAAGCGGCAAACAACAACTTTTACTCATTTTTTCTCGCATGAGAGTGCCCATCTCATATATCTTTATATATATCCATTTGGCTGCGTGTTTGTGGGGGCGTTGCAGTTGCAATGCCAGAAAACAGAAAACACAGAAAAATATAAAATGAGAAATGAAAAATGAAAAAAGAAAGCAAATGCAACAAATTGCGCCGAATAATAATTGAATGCAAGCAATAAAAGTGAAAAATCGACAATGGCAAACACTTTCGTTGCCGAAAACGCAGCCCATTCCATTCCGTTCCAAGCCGATCCCCGCCAGCAGAGCCTGCTGTCACCAGTCACCAGTCACCAGTCAATATGGGAGCATAAATCATCAATGCCGCCACGCCAGTCCGGTCCGAACCCATCCATGTTCCGCTGCCACTGGCCACTGGCAACTGGTTGCGCTCCAAGCTGGCCGAAAAAGGCGCCCAGCAACTTTCACATGCCATTGACATGGCCAGAGCTACGGGCTGCGAGCTGCAAGTCAATTAACAAATTGCAGGCTCTCTCAGCTGCACACTGCACTGCAGAAAACAATAAATACTAATAATTGCCACCCAGGAGTGGACTTTCGAGTGGAGGAATTCAATTGCGAGGCCACAAAGGCGGCGTCATTAAGCCAGCTATTATTATTTGAGTTTCAAGAAAGGAAACCCAACTGTAGCTCCCATTTTAGACTAGAGTATTCTTACCTTCCTTCTCAAGAAATTCCCTATTTATTAACCTTACTCTAACGCTCTCTCTTGCAGTCACAATCCAAGGCCTCGACCCTGTCCTCGGGCGCTAGGGCCGCCGCCCAGACCCTGAATGTGCCGCTGGAGCGCCTGGAATCCCGCCAGGCGCACGCCCAGCGCAATGAGCACAATCAGAACGAGTCCCAGCAGCAGCAGCAGCAGGCGGAGCTGCACCATCACCTGCAGCAACAGCAGCAGCTGGAGGATGCCCTGGAGGAGCAGCAGCTGGCCGCCGAGCACCAGCACCACCAGCAACAGCAGCAGCAGCAGCAGCAGTCGGGCCAGCGGTACATGAAGCAGCAGAGCTACCTGCACTCCGCCCGCAAGTCCAATGCCGGCCAGCAGCCCACTTCGCTGACCAATGGCCAGGCCCACCAGCAGGAGCAGCTCCAGCTGCAGCTCCAGCAGCAGCAGCAGCAGTCACAGTCCCTGCCGCACCACGATCTGGATGCCAATTACCTGCAGGAGGAGAGCAACGGCGGTACCCCGCCCTCGGTGACCAAGTACTCGCTGCTCCAGTTCGCCATGCAGCACTTCCGCAACGAGTGAGTAGCTGGAATGGGTCCTTCTCTCGAGAGTCCCTCTAATACCTCTTATACTCTCTTGCAGCCAACTGAGGGACGCCGATCGGCACCACGAGCGGCACCAGTCCTCGGCTGCGAACCGCTCCTACGCGGAGCTGGTCAAGTGGCAGGGCCATGCCATACGCCTGCCGCTGCTCCGTCTGCCCAACGACTTGGCGCCGCTGGCGCTCGAGTGCTTCGACTGCATCCTGCGCTACTGCGGCGACATACCGCTGGATCCCGACCTCACCGAGGTCAAGTGCGTCTACACCGTGCTGATGGTGAGTGTGACTAGGTTCTGGGTCACCGAACGAACGGGTTTTCAAACCGGAAATGGGACTGGGAGTAGCTGCTCTAATTCCCACCTGGACGGGCTCTTAAAGGGGCCTTGATCCGAAAGTTAAAGTGTAATTGTAGATCGCTTCTTGCACAACTCGTTGCCTTCAGCACTAGATTACCACATTATATAGATTTTAATTGCTTCGGAGAAGACCCAGCCTTCTCTCCTTACTCCACCTACTTCCCCAACTTTGATTCCAACTTGGGGAGCCTAATCTCGCTGGGGTATCACCGATCTTCAGCATCAAGAGACTCTGCAATCGCACTGCCTTTAATTGCGGAAAGCCGAGGGAGAAATCGTGTTCGGTTCGATGCTGCAACACTTATCTTTCTCGATCGCACATGACCAAGCGTTTGTGGCCAGGCTATGTAAATGGTCTTCCGGAAAATGGACATTTGATCAGTTCCGGTTTGGCCAGAAACTTGATTGGATTTGGCAGCGGGAAGAGGATAGGTAGAAAGCAGTTTGGCCATCGGAAGTGGAAGCAGAAGCAGTCGGGCCACTTTGAAACCGTTTAGCTTTGAAGTTGGTATTGTTAATTAATGTGAATCAATCAGTGTAGTGTAGTTAAGATCCTCCTATGATTATCCGTTTGTAATCCCTTTCCCTCGCTCCCTTCCAGCATTGTCACAAGTATCTGGCGCTGCGCGACGAGGTCTACTGCCAGCTGATGAAGCAGACAACGGCCAACCGCTCGCCGTGTCCGGACAGCTCGCAGCGCGCCTGGCGCCTGCTCAGCATTCTGGCGGCGTACTTTGGCTGCTCGGACGCCCTGCGTCCCTACCTGATGGAGCACCTGACGTCGGCGGCCTCCGATCGGCGACGATCCTGCCACGGCACCGCCGCCGTCTGCCTGACCAATCTCCGCAAGACGGCCCGCTGCGGCGGCCGCAAGAATGTGCCGAGTGTGGAGGAGGTGACGGCCGTGTCCGCCGGACGATCGGCCCGCCGGCAGATCTACCGACTGCCAGGTGGAGCGGAGAGAGTGGTCAACACAAGGTGCTCTACGGTGGTGGCCGACGTCATCGCCGAGCTGTGCGCCCTGCTCGGCGTGGAGTCGGAGGCCGAGCAGCAGGAGTTCTCGCTGTACTGCATCGTCCAGGGCGATGCCTTTACCATGCCCCTGGCCGCCGACGAGTATATCCTGGACGTGACCACGGAGCTGCTCAAGTCCGGACAGCCGTTCTATCTGATCTTCTGCCGCTCCGTCTGGCACTTCGCTTTGAAGCGGGAGCCAGCCCCCATGCCGCTGTACGTGGAGGTGCTCTTCAATCAGGTGGCTCCCGACTACCTGGAGGGCCTGCTGCTGGAGCTGCCCGGCAACGGGGTGCCCGTTCCGGAGATGGTCCGCGACATGGCCCGGATTGCGGCCCTGCTGCACCGCGCCGCCGACCTGAGTCACGTGCCCGCAATGAAGGAGATCAAGTTTCTGCTGCCCAAGCCAGCCCTGGGTATCCGCGAGATCCGGCCCGCCCAGTGGGTGGGCCTGGTGCAGTCCGCCTGGCCGCAGGTGGCCAATCTGAGTCCCGGCCAGGTGAAGGCCCAGTTCCTGAACGTGCTGGCCGCCTGGCCGCTCTTCGGCAGCAGCTTCTTTGCGGTGAAGCGCATCTGGGCCGAGGAGGGACCGCATGTGGAGGACAACCACAGTCCCATGTGGCGCGACCTCATTCTGGCGCTCAACCGGCGCGGCGTCCTCTTCCTGGACCCCAACACCCACGAGACCCTGCAGCACTGGAGCTTCATGGAGGTGATCTCCACGCGAAAGGTGAGTGTCTGGAGTTGCCTAGAGTCTATGCCAATCTAATATGCTTTGTGCTTCCTGCAGGTTCGCTCCGAGGACGGCGCCCTCTTCCTGGACATGAAGGTGGGCAACCTGATGCAGCAGCGCGTCATCCGCGTCCAGACGGAGCAGGCGCACGAGATCTCGCGCCTGGTGCGCCAGTACATCACCATGGCCCAGATCAGTCAGCGCGACAAGAGGGAGCTCAACTAGCAGCGAGCAGGAGGAGCAGGAGGAGCAGCTCATCCGTCGAGCAACGAACATTAGCTCTATGCATATATACCCATAATTATTATTATGTTATTCTTATCGATATTGTATTGAGTTATTCTCTCCACACACATTTTTTTCTTCGTTTTGTAAGTCTCTCTACTTATACTTATATTTATTTACGCCCATATGCAAGTGCTGGCTTCCGCATCCCGTACTCCCGTACCTCCCCCCACTCGGTGGCGCTACGTTGGCCATATACAGACCCTCCCCCCTCTGTTCGCCCCCTTATTCTGTCCTAATTTTAAGCGAACCAAGTGCAATCCCCATCTCCCTGTTTTGTATCCCCAACTCCCCCAACTCGAGTCGAGTCGATTCGATTCAACGATTCTTTTAGCACTTAAGAGTAGCGCAAACTTTATTATTATTATTATTATTATTATCTTTTTTTTTGTGACATTTGTTAAATCGAAAATTGCTTAGCTTAATCCCTAAATTAATCATAAATAAATACAATTTATATATGTATATCTATGCAAAAAAAAGTGTATGTAAATGTAAGCAGGCAACGATGGAGTCTGGGCAGCCACCCAGAGGATGTATATATCCAGTCGAAGATGGAGTAGCACCTCACCTAACCTAGTCCGACTCTGGAGTACCCGTTACTTGATCAGGGCTTAGCCAGGACTAATGTATAAACACCTTCCGGCTATTTTAGTCCTCGAATCTGTTTAGTAAATGGACTTGCAAGCCGCGGAGTAAGAGAGTGTAATGGGCCAATTAGCCAGATGCTTAACTATATAACTATATAATATTTGGTATGAGTTGATCGCTGTCATCCTCCTCATCGTCCTCGTCCTCGTCCTCCTCCTCATCGTACTCGCCCTCGTCCTCCTCCTCGTCATCCTCATCGTCCTCGTCGTCCTCCTCCTCCACCTTCTCCCCGTGGGGCTTGTCCCTGTGGCTGGTCACGGGTGTTGCAGCTGGCGCCAAAGTTGCCTTTGTCTGCTCATGGCCAGGGGGGGAGTGTGTGGGAGGCGAGACTGCGGGTGGGCGGTGTGGAGGGTGTGGAGATGGAAGTGCTTCTGCCGCCGTCGCCACACTTGTTGCGTCACCCTTTACGGCCTTCTCCCCGGATGTTGCCGTGGCTGCTGATGCGGATGGGGATGCGGATGGAGGTGGAGGTGGAGGTGAAGCTGAAGCTGGCGTGGTGGCACGCCTCGTTGTAACGGCGCTTAACGCTTCATTAGTCGCATTGTGGCTGCCAGCTCCAGTTGCCACTGCCGCCACTGTCGACGTTATGTTGAGGGTTGCTCCTGCTGCTGCTGCTGGTGGTCCTGCTCCTGCGGTTGCCACAGCTGCGGTGTCATTTGTCCGGCGCTCCGGCTCGTTACCCGCCGGCAACTTTTCCGCCGTGCTGTCATCGGGCACACCTGCGTCCACATCCACATCCACATCCAAGTCGAGGTCCAGGTCCGGGTCCTGCTCGGTGGGCGTTGGGGGCGTGATGCGCGGCGGCGCCACCGAGGTCAGCAGAAAGTCATCGCGTATCTCGCAGTTCTTGCCCAGAAATCCCTGCCGGCAGTGGCACCGGTAGCTGCCATCCTCGCGGCTCAGCGACACGCACTTGCCCTCGTTCTCGCACGTCTCCGGATGCTCCAGGCAGTAGGTGAGCTCTGTGGACGGATCACAGGGGTCACTACAGTCACTACAGTCACGGCTAGATTTCTAGGTGCACTCACTCTCGTCGCAGAGCATCCCGCCCCAGCCGGGATGGCAGTTGCACTCCCACGGCGCCTCGCAGTCTCCGTTGGCGCAGCCCGGATACGGGAAGCACTTGTCGCACTGGCTGCCCGTCCAGCCCACCTTGCAGCTGGCGGAGAGAGGGTAAGGATGTATATTTCAAAGCTCCTGTGGCTACTTACCGGCACTCGCCTGGCTTGCGGCAGTATCCGTGCTGCTTGCTGCAGTCCGGGTCGCAGAGGGCTGCCGGAGAGAGAGATAGAGAGCTGGAGATGGGAGTCCTTCGCTACTTACGCGTCTGGCAGAGGAGCCCCGTGTAGCCGGGCAGGCAGAGGCACTCGAGCGGCTTGTTGCAGGTGCCGTGCTGGCAGCCCGGCATCGTGGCGCACTCGGAGCAGGTGCGTCCCGCGTAGCCGATCCGGCAGCGGCACTCGCCGGGCGCCTCGCAGTAGCCGCGGGTGCTGTGGCATCCGCTCCGGCAGCTGGCTGTGGGTCCAAGGTAAGTAGAGTGAGTAGGGTGAAGGCTTATATATATATATATATAGCTTACGTTCCGTGCAGAAGAGTCCCGCCCAGCCGGGCTTGCAGATGCACTCGAAGGGCTTGGAGCAGCCGCCGTGCTGGCAACCCGGCAGCGGGATGCACTTGTCGCACAGCTCGCCGCTGTATCCGATGCGGCACCGGCACTCCCCCGGACGCTGGCAGTAGCCTGCGGAGAGAGCGGGGCTCAGAGGGATCTTGGAAAGGATCAGAGGGATCTCTGGCTTACCATTCATGGGATCGCAGCCGCGGCGGCACATGGGCACCTGGCAGAGATCGCCCTGCCAGCCGGGCAGGCACTTGAAGTCGCCCTTGTCATCGCAGACGTAGTGTGCGTTCTGCTTCTGCTTCTGAGACTTCTCGCAGGCCTGGAGCACCCCCAAAACTGGCATAAGGATCTTGACTCATATAAGGTATATAATGATGGCTTACTCTTTGCTTCCAGAGCGGCACGTTCGAGTTGGTGCTCTGGCGGGCCTCGAAGCGGCGTCGCAGGGAGTCGGCGCCCTCCAGGCCAAGAGCGGTGATGGCGGTCACCAGCAGGACAGTCACCTGCTTCCCCGGCAACATATCTGCAAGGGCAAGGAAATAGTTTGGATTTTGTTGGGGAAATGGAGGGAGATCCACTCTAGGCCAGCGAAAGGTGAGGGCTCTGGAACTGGCCAAGACCAGACACTGCAGACTAGAGACCGTTAAAAGAAATCGAAGCGACGGCGCGTCACAATTAACATGTTCGAAGACAACTTTCCTCGCGGCCAGAAGAATGGGAACCACAGCGGCTTCTGATGAATCACCTGGGCCAGCGGACACTGACTGACTGACGGCTGATGGGTTGGGAGATCGCTTGGAGGAGGCGTATGGGTAGAATGCCAATCGAGAACGGGCGCTGGTCAAGTCAACGTTTCGGCTGCAGGTGCTCCTCTGTCCGCGATCGCTGGGGGACTAATCAATTAGCCGCCAGCTCTGGCTGTGTCTTCTGTCTTCTGGGGCCAAGCCCGCTCTTTCTACGCCTTTCTTCTGAGCGAAGAACAAGCCGCGAGTGCGGAAGAGAGAGCGGAGCTTGGCACCTGGGAAATTGGGTCAATCAGCTGCGAGAGCTCGGCTAAGTCGCGCTCACCTGGGCTGAGCCACTGCACAGTGGCACGCTTCACGAATTCCACAAAGTAAAATCTTCATCAGTAGCCACAGTATGTATCACCTTGCTGTATGTATTACTTACCCTTAATAATCCCAGTTTAATATTTAATTAATTTTATATTTTATCTACTTTATCAAGCACTCTGGGGCCACTGTGGACGCCAAACAAGTTGTGGGAAAGCCTGGTGACTTTCGTGGGTCTAGATGGGGAAATGGGCGGAGACTCCACAGAAGAACAAGAAGGAAATGGTTGGTACTTTAAAATTATACTCGTTCTTTATTGAATGATCGCTTTATTGGTTTAATTATAATTTTAATTTAATTATTACTTCGACTTTCGTGTGTGTACCTAAAATCCAGATTAATGCTAAGATCCAAACGTTAATTCCGACTCCAGAAGGTTGGCCGTCGGCTCGGGGACTTGTTGGGCTGCTCGAACCGCGTGTGTGTAGGTTGTTGTGTGTGGTGTGTGGCTGGGTGTGTGTAGGTCGAAGACTGAACTAACGATTAGACGGATACAGATACAGATACAGATACAGTTACACTCATACACATCCATATATATTTAAATATATATATAGGTTCTTCGCTACGCAGCCCGATGTTATGCGGTATTTGATGACTTAGTCTCTAGTTGCTAGTATTATCCGATCCAAGAACTACCCAAGACTGGAACTCTCCGTGGACCCCACCCCACACCAGAGCTGGTTGGGCTTTGGGCCGGAGCTCGCGGGTCTCAGGTCGGAGTGCGCTTACAAGGGCAGGTTTCCTAAACTACTTAGAGGACAGCTCTCCGCGGAAGACAGTCCACAGCAGCCAAGGTTCTGTCTACCCGCTGGATTGATCCTAGGATCCCAAGAGGCTTCCCAGATCATGGACAGTGTTGTCTCCCGGATCGCTCCTCTGACGAGACACAAAAAAAAAACACATACCTCACACGCTCATGCTACTTGCTCTTAATCCACTGTCTTAATGATTAAACGCTTACATACGATGGAGTACGGAGTACTTGTGTCTGGGCCGGACTGGTGAAGGGGCAAAGCCCTTGTCTGGGCTTGGGCATGGGCATGGGCTGGGGGTCGCGGGTCTCGGGGCGATATGATAAGATGATATGATGACGGGGGCCGCTGCCTCTGCACTGTGTACGGGGAGGGGACAAAAAAATAGATCGCGTCCATGTCGTCGCCGCCTTAAACGAAGATGAACTGGGCGTGTCCGCACTTCTTCGGCGGTCCCACGGTCAGCCGAAGCCACTTGCCGCGACAGGAGGGCGCCGCCAGTGCGCTCCAGCGCGTCGTGCGTCCGGCCAGCCCCTCGCCCCGGCAGTGGTAGCTGGGCGCCAGCGTCGGCGGAGGCGTCACCGGGACACTCCGCTTGCCCGCTGCCGGCGGCCGGCGGTGCAACTGCGACGCAGGAAGCTGCTGCTGCTGCTGACGCTGGTGGCGATACTCGTAGCTCTCGTTGCTGCCCGTGTCCAGGCTGTTCTGGAGATCCTCCTCCTCCTCGTCCTCCTCGGCCTCCTCGTCGTTGTTGCTGTTGTGGCCGGCCATGTCCTCGTCACTGCCGCTGCTGTTCTCGCGCTCCTGCTCCTCCTCCTCGCCAGTGGTGGTGGTGGTGGGACTCTGCGGTGTCCTGGTAGTGGTGGAGCTGGCCATAGTGCTGGCGTCCTGGATCAGGGCCTCGAGATCGCAGCGCACTGTGATGCGATCGCCTGAGGGTATTGGGAAGGATAGGGATCTTGGTTAAGTTAGCCATCTTCCCCAAGTGGTGAGTACTCACCCTCCATCATCAGGTTGTAGGGCGGCAGCTTGTGGCAGGCCTTGGAAGCCTTGAGCACCTCGAACTCCACGCAGTACCTGGAATTACAAGGATGATATCCGTAAGTATGGGTAGTACTCTCCCCGGCATCCTTCCCACAGGAGAAGAGGACAACTTCCCCTTAATTATGCCTCCCTTGCATATTTCGCCCCGGACTCAATCCATTCATTCATGACGTCTACGTTCGCCCGATTATTCATCCTTCGGCCTGTCCACTGATTATGCATGTCCTGCTGGCGACGACGCCTCATTAGAGGGCCAAAGGACCTGGAGCTGGTAGCTGGCCATTATAATTATTGCGATGCTGCCTTGTCAATGGCGCAGACAGAGACGGAGCGGGCCAGACTACTTGATTTGTGCAATTGTGCGCAAGGATCAATGGAGCGGGGCGCAGGACTTCAAAGGGACCCAGGAAATGCGAGTTGTCTATTAAGCCTAACAATTTCCGTTTCCGCTAGGCGAAAAAAGGGCAGAAAAAAGAGCAAGAAACAGCACGAAACGGGACGAAACAGGACGAAGGCAAAAAAGGAAAAAACAAATCCAACTGACGGCAAGTGTGTGTGATGCGAGAGTGTCTGTGTGTGCGTCTGACAGCTGTCAAGGTGTTGACACCGGAAATTGCGTCGGAAATTTCAAAAGTGCCCTGCGACATTTTGGGGCATTTTTGATTTCGATTCGGATTCGGATTCTGATTCGGATGCGGATTTTGATTTCGATTTCCATTTCGTTTTTGATTTTCAACCTCGCCGCCTCCGTCGCCGCCGGAAAGGCCTGGCCACTTAGGCAAAGGACAAATATCCCGGTTCCTGCGAAGCTGGCTGCCAAATTAGCTGGTTGCAGCGGAAATGGAGGCCAGACCGCAAAAACAACGGCAACGGCAAGGAGCAGTTGGCAAGTACCACAGACAGTCGCAGGAGGAGGGCATAAATAAGGCGAATTATTATTAAAGGGATTCGCAGCCAGCCGAGATTCAAGGATTCAAGGATTCTGGCTACACGGATTTAGACCCACCGGGGGGCACGGGAGGCCGGGGGAACAGCTGACAGCTTAATTAAGTCCCGGCGAACAACCGAAGCAGGCAGGCAGGACCCTCTGCGCCATGGCAATAAAGGTAAATTGAAAAAATTAATGTAAATAAACAGGCACGGACGCCGCCACGCTGAGTAATAAAAATAAACAAGGCAATGCACAAAACTCGAGGACCAAAACATAATTAAAGACAAGCAATGTGCTGGCTTTTCCGGGGGGTATTTGTCTGGCCAGGAAGCAGGATTCGGCCCCATCCTCGTCCTTGTCCTCGTCCTCGCCCCCGTCCTCGTCCTTGGCCGGCGATCATAAAATAAAAAGCAATTGTTATGCTTGGCTTGCGGTGAGCGGCGCAGGAATATATAGCCCCACTTTCACCGACTTTCCCGAGTTCCAAGCAGCCGCTCTAAGCGGAAAAAGAATGCTCAAATTTCTGGGGGAAGCACCAGAATCCAGGGCAGCCGCCGCCAGATTTATCGCAAAATGAAACGATGTCCGCGCGGATGATTAACGTGTACAGGCCCCAGCCCCTGCTGGCCGCAGATAGACGTCGGAATCGGTAATTTATGAACTGATACTGATTACTGATTACTGATTACGGTCTACGTATTACGGATTATGCGCCACTTGGCCATCACTTGACTTTTGGCCATAAGATGCTCTCATATGCATGAGGTCTCTTTTGAGCCTCTGACAGCCAAAAAGCGAATGATGGCCAAACGGCATATATATTCCACTTCTCCATAAAATTCTTAATTTCTTACTAAAATAATACTGAAAAAAAACAAGAAAAAAATTTGTTGGATGGAGTGTTCGCCAAATGTCCGATTCGCCGTTAAAATGTTAATTATTTAAAATTAACATATGGAAAACAGCGGCCTAAAAGAATGCTACAAAATATTAGAAGCCACTGTAAAACCAGCTGTTCGATGCTCAGTCAGCCGGCAAGCCGCAACTGAGTCACATTGCCGAAGAATTAGCTTAAAAAGTGAGTTTCTAGTGCCTAATCCCGCGGAAGAGTGTTTCTAAATCCGTTTTCTACCCATCCAGACCAGAGGCGTCGCCTGCACGCCAAGAAGCTGCTCCAGCAGAGCCGCCCCAGCATCTGGAGCAACTTGTCGACGCTGCAGACGCAGCAGCAGCTGCTGGCCGCCAGGGACCGAGACTTCTCCACCACGCTGAGCGACGCGGACATCGCCCTGCTGCCCCAGATCAACTGGAGTCAGCTGAAGCTGTACGAGGGCCAGCTGCAGACGGCGGATGCCCAGGAGCCGCAGCGGGTGACCATCAAGGTGGGTTGGCTGGCAAGAATCACTTTAAGTGACTAATCCTCTCTCTTACGATCCCCTCCAGAGCCTGCGAAAGGCCGCCAGCGAGTTCGCGGAGCTCCTGCAGGAGGCCCAGCTGATGAGCAACTTCAAGCACGAGAACATCGTCTGCCTGGTGGGCATCTGCTTCGAC